>VYZX01015112.1:0-31345 GCA_013401335.1 Brachypteracias leptosomus
AAATGGGAGACCTGGTTACCCAGTGTATGTAGAAGGCTGAGGTAGTCAACAAGTTCTGTGCCTCAGTCTTCACCAGCAAGTTCTCCAGCCACACCGCCGAAGTCACAGAAAGCAAAGGCAGGGACTGGGAGAATGAAGAACTGCCCACTGTAGGAGGAGATCAGGTTTTAGACCATCTAAGAAAACTGAAAGTGCGTAAGTCTATGGGACCTGATGAGATGAATCTGTGGGTCATGAGGGAACTGGCGGATGAAATTGCTGAGCTTCTATCGTATTTGAGAAGTCATGGCAGTCTGGTGAAGTTCCCTCTGACTAGAAAAGGGGAAACGTAATCTCCATTTTTGAAAAGGGAAAAAAGGAAGACCCAAAATCAGCATTTAAGCAATGCATTGAAAGTATTCTGGTGAGATGTGAAAGAGGTCATCAAAGCACAGAAGATAAGTAATAAATGCCCCCTTTTTTAAAAATCATGGCAATATCTCCAGTTAACATTCATTCTTAAGCTTTGCTGAAAGGATCAGATTGTCTTTTGTGTCCACTTCATTTAAGTTAATATTTTTTTCAGCAACAAATTTCACCTGCATATATATTTATCAGTCTTACACTACTTTAGCTTACATTTCTTATTCTACAAATGACCTTTTTTTTAGCAGTTTTATTTTTCCAAAATATAAATTTATTTAGTGAATGAATCTACAGTCCTTTAGTTTATTAATTCAATTGTAAAATGTCTGTATTAGAATGCTCAATCCTATGGCTGCTATACTTTCAAAACCAGTTAAACAGGTGATTGGAGATTCCAGTACTTCTAAACTGGAACAGAAAGCAGCATGCTGTACTGGCTGTATCTTCCTCTCTCATAACATTGCTGGAGCAGCAACTAAACTCTCAGCATACAGAAGACCTTTTGCAAGGGAGTTGTATTCCATATCCTTTTAAGGATTATCTACATTAAGGTAGATAACTTACCAGTGAAAGGCTAAATCTATGCATTCAGAATTTTGTAATACTGTCCTTCCAGGTAATTTGTCTAGGGTAAAGAATCTCTAGTTTCTTCAATTGTGTTAGTTTTGCTGGTTTTTTTCCATTTTCACACATGTTGCCTAGCCTTTTCCGTTATGTAGTACCTTTACAGCTTGGTATTATTTGTCAAATTTATTGTGAATTCTTTTCTTATTGCAGCTGAAGCATAAAATTCTGGGCGAGATACTCCCTTTAGACATGATGCTTTGTCATTTTATGTACTTGTAGAGTTATCATCCATGCCTACATGTTATTTTCAAGAATCCAGTAGAAGAAAAATGCCTTTCACTATCAAGATGTACATACATTTCCCCATCCTTTCAGCCACTTTTAGTGCAGTATAAAATAAGGGAGCACAAACACCTTTTGTTGCATAGACAAGCCTTTGACAAGTCAGAATCCAGCTGAGATGCCACCCTCCCCAGATTACTGACCCTTGAAGTTGCAGTGGTTCAAGCCCCCATCTGTTCGCAGAGACCTGCAGTAGGATGTGATCTTATTTGTCCTCTGAGCTCCTGTCATCCCACGATGCTAAGTTGCTGGTCAGGCAGGAGAAATCATTCCTCTTCCAGTCACCTTCCAAAATTTGCATTCCTGTGTATTTCTGCCAGTTCTTGCTCATCTGAGTACTTGGGTAGCCCTTGTTTCCCATAGTCTACTTGTACTGTATATTGGTCCTCAGTGTGTTTCAGTAAAGCACTGGCTATAGACCTGTCTGCCTGGCTTTTAATTATTAACTGCAGTGCCAATGTTGTAAGTGCTGTGGAAGTGTGTGATGAAATCTGTTAATGATCCTAAAAAAGCAAGCAGAGGCCAGAACTAAATAAGATAACACAAACTTCTGCCACATGTTTTTTTCTTTCTCAGCAGCTGTAGCTATATTGCTGGTAGAAGTGGAATCATTTTCTGGCCTTGGGGCTGGGTGGGACAGCACAACTCATGTTTACCTGCCTAAACTCCCACCCCTTCCTCCTTCCCCAGACAGAATAGCCAGGAGTCAACTTTCTCCAAATAATTCCTGATGTGTTCTGTCCCCTAAGATGTGCCAAGGCTCTGTGAAAATGTTTGGCCCAGATCAAGATGGTGCTAGTGAGCAAGATAACAGCTGTATAGCAGTGGTGACCATAGACCTCAAAACTGCCTTCCAGTCTTATTTGGTTTGATTTACCTGCAGAGACACAGCTGGATGACATAATCTGCAAACCCTGAAGGAATTCTTAATTCTTCCCAGGGATTGCACCTTCAGTTGTTACACAACATATTCTTTCCCCTCCCAAGGTGTATCTGTCACTGCACACCCAGCGAATGGCATCAGTATTTGTTCTGTGTGGGCCGGCCAAAGAATCATGTCTCTCTCGTTCCTCTCACTAGTTATGTACAATAGGTCATGTTTATCTGCTTTCAGTTTAGACATGTTCTGGGTATACTAAAGACAATATGCTGTGTATTTGCTGCAAAGACATCACCTGTGTGGACTCTGCTAGCTCTATTGGTTTCTGAGTGTGACAGTATTAGTTACAGCTGATGTCTGGCTCCTCCACTGTTGCTGGTTTTGTTTTGTGTGTTTTAACTTTGGTAGCAGCAGTCTGAACACAGCATAGACTGTGCTTTAGCAGACACAAAGTTATGTTTGTGAATCTATTTGCAGTTTTATTTTCTCATGGATGTGTAGCAGCCTGTCAGCTCAGAAGCTACAAGAACACAGGCTTGAAGTAAGCTGTGCACTGAGCTAGCTCAGATCCACAGGCTTTAGGAGTTTGTGCTGCGTGAAGGCACTTAGGCTGCTCTGGAGACAGAGCTGTGCAGATGCATGTCTGAACCTGAACCTCAGGCCAGCCCCCTTGTCTTTGGATATACAATAACACAGTTAATCCACAGCCCTCTACACTGTTTTAATGAATAATTTAGACTTATCAATGTCAAAACAGTATAGGTGTCCAGAAGATTCAACTGCTTATAGATGCACAGAACCAAGACTGATAGGTGGTCAGTAATTGAGGCCTCAGCAGGGCAAGAGACAAACACCTGAGCAAAATCACTCTAAATGATCCCAGCAGATGTTTGTTCTCAGTGCTGAAGAAGGAAGCAGGTGCCCACCACATCCTTGTCAATCTGAAAATATTCTCCTTGATTCCTAAGCAAGAATAATTGGTTCCCTGATCCTGTAAGTAGGAAGACTTCCATGCATGCAAAAGACTAGCTATTCAACATCCTAGTACCTGTCCTTCCTACAGTTGTTGTCAGTATCTATTACCTCAAGTCAGGATGAAAAGAACTTAAAAGTTCATCTGACTAGTTTTAAACCAGGGGAAATCATTTCCACCAGCTCTCATGCAAATGAGCAGCTCAAACTGAAGCATGACATTTTGAGTTCCTCAACACACACTCTTGTCTTCAGATGCACTCTTGTCTTCTAAAAGCCAAAACTGAGTTCTGCTCTGGAAGGATAAATTGAGTTTTGCTCTGAAGCGGTTTGCTCTGTTTAAAAGATTTCTAAGGGCCACCTTTGAATAATGTCCTTTGTCTTGAATACTGTCTCACTTTGTATGATCTTGGTTCAGCAATGGCTCTATCACAGCCACATATATTCAGGCTAACCATGGCAGGATTTGGCTGTCCTGTTTACTAGCATTGTTTGGGCACTTTGTCCCAGGACTTGTAGAAATGAGATCTTGGAAAAAATTTTTTCAGACAGGAAGAGACTCAGTTCTGACGAGCCCTTACTCTCATACATACTTCTAGTGAAACTTTTTGGATTATTCAAGGGGGTTTGCAGCACCTTGTGCGAGAGCTTCACACTGAATGCAAATACAAGGTATGCAATAATCATGTTTTCTGTAATATGTAGGTGGTGAGATGGAGTTTTAGCTTCTGCTGAAGGTCTGTTGGGATTTTGCTGATGGTCTCTGAATGCTGACTATTGTTGACCTTTACATACACACACATATGCACTCTCTTTTTGAGGAAGATGTTTTGGATGCTTGCACACTGCTTTCCTGTGGAAAGAACAGCCCATAGTGACAATGATAAATGCTCCCAGGCTGTCTACCTGTTCCACCCAACTTACACAGGCCAGCGGGCAGGAACAGAGAGAAGAGATGGTGTGCTCCCCATGTGACACCTGGTGAGGCTGTTGCTGTAGTAACTGTGTCCTCAGAGCCTAACTGGGCGGTAGAGAGGTGGTATTTCAACTCTGGTTCTTTTGCGCTAGAGTGTTATTTAGGTCCACTCATTTATCATGTTTGATTAATTTCATAACATCAAAACCACTCAGGTTGGTTAAGACCCTTAGGGCTTGTCTTGGATTCCCTCCTACTTCTTTTTTGTAAAATAAGCATAGGATAACACTTCGAAAGTCATAAAAGAGCAGAAATGGTCATGATGTAAAAAAAGGACATGCAGCAAATAAGATAAGGGGAACAAGAAGAAACAGATGGCAATTATCTGTGCAAGTATGGTGAGAAAAGCATAAATGCTAATAAGAGAAGGGGAATGCTGAAAAATTAAAAGGTAATAATTAGGCATCTTTGATAATGCTCTGCACTGTTTGCTCTAAGATTTTGCTTCATTTGCTGTTCAGTCATCAGTGATGACACCTTTTTTTTTCTGCTATCCAGCAGTTTAGGCAGTGAATGTTTTTTGGGCTAGCTTTCTCACCTCAGTTCAGTTTATTGATGCTGCACTGATAAACTCTGAATGCAGAGATGATTCCCTTTCTACTGTTATTGGTATTGACCAAGTCACTTGAGTCTCTTGTACATGCTACACACGTAGTCTCCTAAATCGTTATCTAGTTATCTTCTCTCTGCTACATTATTTCAGCTTCCATTGAGCTGCATTAGCTAAAAAATTCCAGAGTTAAATCCCGGGGTTGCACATGAGCAGACCTGGTCTGGCCAGGGCAGTGGGAGAGCAAGCATCAACCTTTGTAACCATGTGCTGAATCCTCCCTGGACCTACCTGTGTCAACAGTCCTAGGCTTTGTCAGTAACCTTTAAGTTCCTGCTCAGTTGCAGCAGAGTGCAAATAAAGATCCCACTTTGTGACACCCCTTTGCTCAGCAAAGTCAGTGTTAAACCCAGGTCTGTATTTGAATTGCCTGGTGCAGCACTTGGATGAGAGACTGGTGCTGATGAGTCTTGAGTGGCAAAGCTCTGCCACTTTCCCTCTTCTGATGGGAGGAGACCACAGTTAGATGACCAAAGGTGTACTGGAGAGCCATGTTCAGCTCTGTTGGAGTAGCTCCAGCAGGGACTTCAACCCTCCTCATCCCTACTTTCACAAGAGATTTGGATACTTTCTTTGTCACAACCTTCTTCTGATGTCCATGTCTGTACTTTCCAAACTCCATTGACTCTTCTCAGATTGGATCAGCTGGATAGACTGTTAGGTCTATGCTAATTAAAACCTAATCTGCAAAAATATGAAGGAGCAGGGAAACAATGTCAGAGAAAACACAATAACCCAATCAGAGCCAATAGGACTTCCTAGCCCAGCTCCTAACTGGGTATGAAGGGATAGAGCATTTCTGGATTGCACAATCCTCAACTATGAGATGCTTAGGGGAGGAACCAAAGGTGAGGGAAGGGAGGGATTATAGCTGTAATTTTCACAGCTCCTTTGGGAAGGAACACATGTGGGAAAATTGAGGGATAAGGTGATATAAGTGGTTGATCATGTGTTGACAGGGTGCTGATCATTACAGTTATCTAGCCAAGCCCGCCCTGTGTCTGCCCGACACTGTCCCGTCTTCTTTTCAACCTCCATTTCTAACTAAATGAAGGGATACATGTATTCTGTGTGCATGTACATGTATATATGTGGGAGGAGACCATGAAATGGAGACCATGGGTCCCATGTGTTTGTGGTAGAGCATCTAGAAAGACTGAAGGGGTTTAAGTACCAACTACAGGGCAAGGGGCCATGGGTCAGACGGGCCCAAGAACAGGGGCAGTTGGAGAGACTGTACTGCATACGTATTTTGTGGGTGTGTATGTCTGTGTGTGTGGTCACTGGTCAGACCAGAGTAGCAAACAGACCTGTTTGTGCACGTGGGTGGGTGATCCAGGGCCCAACTACTGAACAAACTGGATATCTATGACCAGTTACTGTAGGGATACATACTGTACCTCCGTGTGTATTTTGTGCTAAATTGCTTTCATTCTGGACAGCCAGAGTGGGGAGAAGGGTCAGGACATGGGTACAGCTTTGTTTGCCCGAGTGCTGTGTTTCTGGTCTGTGTTGATCTATGTGGTTGGCTATGGATATATGTATATATACATTTTATGAATGTGTGCCCATACAGCTCACAACTGGATGGATGTGGGGCTGTGGTACTGCAGCAACTTTGCCTCTGTCAGGCTACCAGATTCAGCAACCTCCAACATAAACCAGAGTCGTATATTTTCAAATAGCATTCTGTATATTATTAAACAGCATTGTGGCTTTTGTGTAGGAAGTGGTTTTTTTGGTGATCCTGATGAGGATTTAACTTTAATATCTTTACAAGTTAATGATTTAGATGTCTTACACTCTAGTTTTTTTAAACTAAGTCACAAAATTATTTTCTGCCTAAATAAATCAATTTAACCATGTGTACTATGGAAATAAAACCATATACTCGTCCTTGAAAATGCATGCAATTGTTTCTTCTATTAGTGTGGTTGTGGTCTTTTTACATCTGCAGAAGTCTCCAGAGAAGGGATTCTGCTCTTTGACTGATGTATGCTCACATAACATGGGAGTAGCTCCTTCTCTGGACGTCCCTTCCCTCCATATTCACATGGAGTGCGTTAAGCCCTGAATCCATAAGCTGTGGTCATGGCAAGAAACATTAAACTTTCCTATCTCCTCCTGGGAGTGGCAGGCATATATATTGTGGCATGATGAAGTAATTGATTTTTCACTACACGTTTGCTGATCAGTGTCAGAGTTCCAGGCAACCACACCAGTACCAGAGTTAAACAGGATAAGTGTGAAAATGCTGCTCCGTAATTACTGGACTGAGATGATACCTGAGAGCAAAGGCTGCTGCAGGCAGTCACTGCAGGGGTGCAGAAAGAAGGGACTGTGTATGTTGAGGGTAGGGCTTTTCTTATGCCAGAACAGGCTATGCTGTCTCCAGAGGGACATTGAGCATCCATTCAGGTGGTGTCGTACATTATTTTTCTTCTCTTCATGGGCACTGAAAGAAATGTAAGGATATAGAGGTGAGCCCAAAGTGTTAGAGTCAAGCCAGAAAGGTTGTTATTTTTTGAGAAACAGATTGAACTAATAATGCTTCTGGAAAGGAATCTACAGTAATGAATGGTCTTTCAATCCCTAAAGTTCCTTTGATTCTCATTAAAAGTTGGTATTACCTGTCATTTTGTGAAAACAGTACTCAGAAGATAGGGGTGTCCAGATTCTCATTAATGCTGGGCACAATTTGGATGATTTGGTGTGGGGCATAATGGATTATCTCAGAGAACTGAGGAACTAGGAGGTAAAGCGAGAGTTGGAAAATCTATGATTGTTTGCCTGTGGACTTAACTGCTTCAGGGTGATGCTTCTCTGTATCTGCAGTGCTCTTTTGTAGTTAAAGTGCATGCAGTTAAATTGGCTTCTTTTGCACTATGGAAAGAAAGAGAAACCCTTCCTTCTTAAAAACTAGGACTGTTGACATTCATGTTGGTAGCTCTGAAAGTGGCAGCCTTCAGTTCATATGGACTATAAACTAGAAAAAGTCCTAAGTCTGCTGTTTTATTTTAGCCTTCTGAATACAAAGTTTCCCCTGTAAATTGCTGAAAGTTTTCTCCCATGATTTATTTCTTCTTTCTGCTTCCCTCACACTTTGATTTGTAATCCATTTTTGCTTATTTCTTATTTTCTATTTCTCACAAACCTACCCCTTACTTCTTTTTATGATCTACCTTGGCCTTTAAAAAATTTTAATTTAGGGATTTATTTTTTTATCCTTCAGTATACTGCACCTTGCTTAACCGCTTCTTGTGAAAAAAGAGTTCAGCAGCTTAACTTCATTGTAAGAACCATCTTTTGCTTATTTCAAACCTGTCATCAGCTTGAACCTCCCAAATTCTTAACACTGGAAAAGGCTGAACAGTTGATCTCTGTTCACCCTCTCCTATAATCTCTTTCCCAGGCTGAAAAAAATGGAAATTATTTCTCTTTCCCTATTTAGAGTCATTCTATGCCTTTGATCTACCTTATTGCCTCTCTCTGATCTGAAAGGAGTTTTTCCTTACACAATATGAAAGCACAGTCTGTAAGACAGAAAACCCATTAATACTTCATAGTATGCTTGTTTATTAAGTAGGTCATTGTAAATTCTTATGACCCTGAATAAAGAGAAAAAACATGATGAGCCTGATCCTCAAGGCAAGCACAAATTAGCTGAAATGTTACTAGCGAAGGAAATTAAAAACATGTGATCTGACCCATGCAACTTTGAGGTGAAGGCTTAGAATATTTTACTTAACTAAATGCACATGGTTCCGTGATTTGTGAAGGAGACGCAAAAGAATTGTTATGCGTTTACAAGCAAGATAAATAAGTGTTTGCTTTTCATGTCAGAAGTTAAAATGTTGATTATGCTGCATTATGCTAAAACCTTAGTTAGGATTGTTTCCACAAGGCTGTTGCTTATTGGTTTATTATTTTTGGTTTTTAACTGTTATTTAAACAAAGGTTTAGGAAGCTGAACCTTTTTTAAAAATATGCCTCTATACCCTTATTTCTTGGGATTTGGGAAATGAAAATCCATAGTTAGGGGCAGTCAAAGAATTCTTCCTAGACTAGGAGGAATAATTTGATGCACCTGTTTTTTCTGAGATAACTTCAGCCTATTTTGTCTGCATTTAGCCCATATCTAGGGCTAAACTATAGTAGTTGCTCCATCACTCAATGCCCCTCTCCATCAGAGAAGGAGAATCAAGAATAGGAGAGAAGATCCATGGGTTGAAATGAAGGTGGATTTAATGAAGCAGCCAAACTAATGCCACTGCCAATATAAAGTATACAATGTTATACTCAGCAGTCACAATAAATGGGAGCAGAGGGCCCTCCCCCTTTATACTGAGCGTGATGTTTATGGGCTGGGATACACCTGCAGCCAACTCAGGTCACCTGTCCTGGCTGACTCCAGACTGCTAATGGCCTGCAGACCATGGTGGGCCTACAATTCTGTCCCAGCAACTAGGATACTCTTTAACTATGGTATCTTTAACTGATATCCACCAGAAAGACATATAAAGGGACATGAATTCAAAAACAAAAAAATGCTGTGTATCTGAATAATAAAGTAATTACTGTCTCATTACCTGGATGCCAAAAGAAGACAGTGATAGCTGTGTAGCTGCTGCTAGGAGAATTTTCAGAATGCGTTATGGATGTTGGGCCTCATCTGGACTAATTCAGTTCACAAAAAATAGTAAGTAGTGTTTCAAAGGTGTGTTATGTTTCAGATACAAGAGTCTTCCCTTAAAAAACTTCCAAGACATGGATCAAAGTAGAACTGCAGTGTGTATGGCTTGAACCTTATACATATTTCCTTGAACTTGGGCTTGCAGATCTGTTCATATTATGCATATGAGATAGTTCACAGTATTTTTCAGGTAAAATTCATGGTATGTTCTATGGCATTCAACTTTGTAGCAGTGATGAAATATTTCCTATTATATGAGATCTTGACAGTATTAGTACATGTCTATCTATATAACATGCAAAATTATATATTTAAAAATACATACGATAAATAATATTTTTTTTCCTCTTCCTACACATGTAAGTTTAGTAGCAAACCAAAGGCTTTGGACTGTACTGTTGTGCTTCAGCTGTGGTTAATGAGGTTTTTTGGTTAGCTTTGTGTGTAAGTGTGGAGAGGTATCTCCATAAGAATAGACGTGTGAGCAAATCCAGACTTGATGGCGCCAGTAAGAATGGCTGCAGGAAAGATGTAAACAAGGACACACACAAGGACGGTTACAAGGAGGTTGTAAACAAGGACACACGGGGATAGCCACGTGTGGCACGTGACACAGGAGTGAAGCAGCAAGAAAATGGAGGCAGAAGGCGGAACCAAGGGAGGCGCCTTGAGACTACCTGGCCAATCAAGAGATGTTGCCTAGCGCCTGGCAGAGTTGCTTTATCAATTAAGAGTGGTGCTTCCAGCGCGTGGTTAGCGCTGGTGGGTATATAAAGAGTGAGCTTCGGGCAATAAACGGCAATGCTTGGATTATATTAATCCGTGTACGCGTTGTCCATTGATCTCCCGCCGCATGTAAGTACCTTCCATTTTAGCTCAGTGACTCCAGCTGGAATTAAGCACATCTGAATATCATAGGACCTTTTTAGAAGTCTGAACCCAAGTACGGAAGTCTTCTTACCTCATATTGTGTTTGTTCATCAACTTTATTAACTTCGCCATGAAGTGAGCAGCAAACCATCAGTTTTGATTACTCATAGCTTAAAACGTAGACCACATGATGAATGCAAGGTTGCATCTCAGAGTCAGATGGTCTGGAGGGGCAGGGTAGGCTTAGATGAGTATGTATCTTCTACTTAGATTGAAATTGTCGATATTCAATTTTCTGTTATTGTCGTTTACAGCATTTTAGAGTGGGCATGATAGCAGAGGTAAGGGACAGTGCTAAAACCTAGTGTACATGGAAAAATAATAATTTCTCTTTAAAACCCCAGACATTTTTAATAGTTGATAAGTCTCCTGCACTATTACTTAAGTAAACTTTTGGAAAGAGAACAGCAGATACGATTAATACTCTATTGTGGCAGCCAGCTTTGCTTGTTGTTTTTTTGGCTGGTTTTGTTTTTCCATTATAATGTTGCAGAGAATCAAATTAAACGACATTCAACAGAAGTTAATTCTCTTCAGCTTTTTGAGATGTTTGTTGAGCTGAATTTAAAAAGATAGTCCAAAGCTGTATTCATTTACATAACTATTTTAAACTTCTGTGTTTTCTAAAGCTAGAGCAGTGATAACATTTCATCAGTGCCAAAGTGCCACGATACATTGCTTTGGAATTCAGAAGAACTGACCTGTATCTCTGGCTTTGTTCTTGAATTCCTCTTGATTTATTTTAAGTCCTTTAAAGTATCATCTTTCTGCTATATCCCTCCATTTCTTCCATTTCCTTATTGGTTAAATGCTGATTTTAATATTTATCTTCATATAGTCTGACCTCAAACATGCTATATGATGTACATAACATGCTATAATATTTTATTTTGAGGAAGATTATTGCAAAGGAAAATCTCAGATCTAGAGTGGAAAAGAACACCTTGTTCTTGCCTACTCTTGACAGATCTGATGAATATCATTATTATGTATTATTTTAAAATCTTTCATATGATACATAAAAAGTCATCCTGCTTTCATGAACCTTTCTAAAAATCAATACAAATTAATGAGTTTCCTTATTGTGATTTTGTTTATTATCTCCTTCTGCACTGTGGGGAATTTAATTTACTTTTCACCTGGAACAGGAGATGCATTGTATCATCAGTATGAGCCTGGAAGCTATCATAACCATTACTTTTCCAGGGCCAGAAAGTGCCTTATGGTCTTATGTGTGCTGACTATGCAGAAGTAAAGGCTAATGTGTAGGTAACAAAGCCAAAAGTAGCTACAGGGATCAACTGGTACCGTAGGTTATAGTCTTGTATTTCTTAACTGAATCAGTTTTCACTTGCACCCTTGCAGTGGCTCCCCCACTCTGAATTTTGACCTACCATGGGCCCACAATAGTTCCTGTGGATCACCATTCATCTTTGTTATGGAACTTCTAGTTTAAAATATTATAAAATTTGGTTGCACAGACTAGCTCTGACCATCCTGCTATAACTTTGCAAGACCACCGTAACAAATGGAGAATAGTTAGTAGCCCTGTTGCCATGGCTGTGAAAACAAGGAGCTCCCAAACAAAACACCCTAGGAAGTATGTTTTGTAGTCATTGAGCCAGGGCTGGATTGATAAACAGACAAAGCAGTGGTGGATCTTAGAAAACCTGTGAGAGGCTGGGGCTATTCTGCCATGTGAGCTGCATCTCAGTGGCCTTAATTCTGAGAAGAGAAGTTGCTTTACTGACTTACTCAAAGGCAAGGCATAGGCTCCAGATGGTTGGGACTGCTTCATAAGATGCATACAAACTCGAGGAGGGAGAAGTGACTGGCAGAAGTAAACAGGATGAGGTGAGTTGGAATAAAACAGTCTCCGGAGTTGCTTGCTGCCAGACTTGACTGAAGTGCAAATAGGCTATTTCAGTGTAAATGAACTGCCACCAAATTTTCAGAGATATTTATGTGCCTAAAACCCACTTTTGAATATTTTGTGAAGTGCTTTGATTTCCTTGCAAGTTAGGTACGGATTTTGTGCTTGCCTTGCAATGAACTGTGAAGTTTTAGGGGCTAGTACTTCTAGAGTGGGGCACACAACCAGTGAGTTGTGGTGCTGAGTGAGCCTTTTGGTCTGGAGACTGACAGAAGAAGAGGTTATTTGGGCTCTGAATAGAGACTTACATAGAAATGATTGATAACCAGGGGAAAAGAGAGTAAGAAATAATCTTAGGCAGCCACCTGTAAATGTTGCCTAGTTCAATATGTTCCTCACCTGACAATTCTCATAAAGGTTTCTGGCTTCCCTCCCATGCAGTAAGTGTTGATGGTGATTGCCTTTGACAACCTTTGAAGCAGCACAAAAAGAAGAAAAGCAAAATCTGTTTCTGCTCATCTGCCGTGGAGCTTGGAGATGTTTACTATGATCTAGGTCATGCAGACCTTAGTTAAAAACCAAATCACCATGTGTCAGGTAATGTCACACACTATTTTCATAGTACCCTGCTACAGTAGTTCCTCAAAAACTAGTAACTGAGCACAGCATAGGCAAGCTAAGACACGCAGTTAACTTGTTTCCAAAACACCTTTATTCAAATGTGATTTTAATTTCCTCAGTTATGGAAACATTTCCCATGATGTGATAGAAGTTCCTGTAACTACCATAAACACGCTAGATGGGAGACAAATCTGGAGTATTTAATGTGTGTGTTTATTTCTAACAGCAATAACAGGCAGCTCTCATCTTAAATGCAGCACATGAAATGTAGTCATTTGCCTCCTACTCTCCCTTGTGTGTTGTGGGTTTTTTTTTCTACAGTTCCTGTTTTACATGCTATTTTGTGCAGCCAGTAGTTTCTTCCTTGCCTGGGGACCCACTCTGGCATGGAATCTGGGCAGGCTGCCTGGGGCTTACAGGAGGACAGAGGGGAAGCCACTGTGCTGTTACAGCAGAGGAAAGGGCATTGTCCTTGTTAGGCACCACCTTCTCCAGCTCCCTTACCCTGCCAGCCAGTGGGCACTGCTACGCCCCGTCACATGGTGCAGAGCAAGATGGTTGATAGCTCTATAGTTTGCTAATTTTATTCTACTTTACCCATGTGGATGTAAGGTCATTAATTTTCTTTGAAAAATAAAGGCCTGTGGAGAAAAGAGGTTGTTTGATGGGTGGTGAGATATGTTATTTTTGATATTTCAAATATCAAGCTAAAATAAACTGACAGTATAAAATGTGGAGAGCATAAAAATTATTTATGTGCCACAAAGTATTACTTTTGGGAGACACTTGGAATCCAGGATTCATCTTACACCCCTGTCCATGACCACAAGCCATTTTCTTACATGTGCCCATGACAGTCCTGGTGTTTATATAGCCAGCATCACGTTTCAATCTGAGCTTTTAAGGCAGCTGATTTGCTTTTAATTTTTTTCCCAAATACCAGTAATATAGAAGCTAATATAATGAATGAATGAAATAATTTCTGTGTTTAAAATTTTATTCTATTGTGAGAAAATTTCTCAATAATTCTGCTTTTTTTTTTTCACTTGGTTCTGTATGTTTAGTTGCACTAATCTTTGTATTCCCCTTGTCCTTCAGTCCTTAATAATCTATCAGATACTAGTCTCTAGTTGTGGTAGGACACTAATCTTTTCTTTCATCTAGAACAGAAGTTTTCAATGGACTTCCAATTACTCTGCTTCAGTTTGGTTTTTTAGATGTGTTTTTAACCATATGAAATTATAATGTGTTGGATTGTGAGGTAGGTTTTTGTTTGCTTTTGGGGTTTTTAAATTTTGTTTTAATTGACTACTGGTAGTTGTTTGGATTTATCTACTGAGCATTTTCAAACTGACTAGAAGCATGTTGCTTGTGATGAGCTCTGTATTGAATATTAAATTAATTTTGAAAGACTGGTCGAGGACCATTTAAATACCAGATTAATATTGCCTACAATATAAAATAGCAGGCAAGCATCCAAAAAACTTGTGAAAGAATAGACTACTGAATAAAAGTTCATTAAACTCAGATAGATCTTTTTTGTGATGGCTTTAGAAGCAATTTTAATTTGCTTTTAATACATAGTCATTAAATATACTAGTGAACTGTTCTAACTCTGCTTTTATTTCTTACTAGTTTAATTCTTGCTAAAATGTTTGTTTGATTATTCTTTGATTATTGTGAAATTTCTTTTAAAAAAAAATCTTATTTTAAGCTCCACTCATGTAATCATTTATTGAACACCTACAGCAATTATTCACTAGAAAGAATTGTTTAAAACTGCTAGTAAAACTTACAGTATTTGAAAAACATGGAGGAGCTTACTATGTCTTTTTCAACTAGGTGTGACTATTGAATTTTAAAATCTGAGTAGACCAATATTTGGCCCCACCTCCTCTAATATTTAATAGATGCATGTCCATCACAAACACTGCATAGTGTCATTTCCCTGCCTATAATCTGCATCTAAAACTGCTCTTGCAACTCAGCCAGTGTAGTAGTTCCCTTTAAAACATACCTGATATCCTTTATTTTTACCTGTTGGATGCCTGGATTATTTGTAAAGAAAGCAAAACATAAAGGTACTTCACTTCGTAGCAGTACAGCTTTGATACGGTTTGTAAACAAAGATAATTTTGCACCAGTCTTACTTTCCAAAGTTTTATAGTTATTTTTGTAGGGTCGGAAGGTAACACAAAGTTGGAGCAACCTGCATGGGAGAAGTGACTGCTTGGTGTATGCATATACTTCAGATGCAGTTTTGCTACCTCAGTTCTACTTCCATTTAGAAGACAACAATTAATATTTTTTACCTCAAAAAAAAATCTGGAGATAAACACTTAAAGGTGATGAACTTTCAGGTATTACAGTGAAAACAAGACAAAGGTAATTTTGTAGTCTTTTGTAACATTTTACATTACTTCTATCAAAGATCCTTTTGAGCTTTAAATGCAGAAAATTCTAAGGAAAAAGCGTTAACTTTGCAACATTTGAGTTTGGTACACAACTAACATACTTGGCACAGAACTACTGCACATAACCTGTCAGATCACTACTTTTGGTGGGAAAGAGGAGTAAAAATACAGAGGCCAGATTTGAATTTCTCTCATTGCTCAACACAGTTTTGCTGTTCAGGAATGAGAGCGGTGTGTGGCACAAACCTGGAAGAATGCCATTTGCCCAGCTGTGCTCCTGTAGAACTTGGCTGATGCATTGGATCTATACATTTTCATCAGCCTGGGATGATGCCTTATTATATTGTCACTCTTACTGCACTTAGGTGTGTGTGTGAAGCTCTATCTGTAGCTCTTTGGTCTAAGGTGCTGCAGGGTGCTATCACTCTAGAGGCAGCTGGGTGAGATACCCGTGTGCTTGCTGTGGAACTGCTTGCTCGAGCTGAAGAACACTGGTTGGGAGAAGATGAGGACCAGGAAAAACAGCCTTGCTAAGCCTGAGCCAAGCTCTGTCTAGCTATCCTGCCACCAGCATAGTGGTGGAACGGCTAGGGGAAAAACAGATATAAAACAACATAGGAATATTATAAGCATTTCCAAGCCTACTCCCCCAGCTCCCAGCAATTTTTAGGTAAGAGTTAGTATCTTTGTATTTAATAAAAGCTGGTCAATTATTCTTTGATAAGGTTTCCAGTTGACTTAACATTAAAACAAACTTCAGCTTCCTTGGCAGTACATGCCAAGGAACTGCACATTTTGCCTGTCCTATATGCCTCTGTCATTGATGTCCTCTAGATCTTTTAGTGTGAAACCAGTGAACAATCACTCCCTGTGCACTCAGTGCTCTGTCCATCCATGAGTGTGTCAATCTTGATAATACCCCTACCATATTGTCTTTTTCCAAGCTGAAATGTATTCCCCATTGCTCCTTTTTTCACACTGTTTTTTATCTTGTTCTGCCCCTTTTGGGAGGGGTAGACCACTATTGTGTGTAATACTTGAGGTATGGTCATGCTGTGCTTTTACACAGTGACATATTTGGTTGACTGCTACTAGCTGCATAAAGGACTTCCAGGGTAGGACAGCGGTGGGATTCATAGAATCATAGAATGGTTTAGGTTGGAAGGGACCTTTCAAGATCATCTAGTTCCAACCCCCCAGCCATGACAGGGACACCTCCCACTAGACCAGGCTGCACAGGACCTCATTCAACCTGGTCTTGAACGCCTCCAGGGATCGAGCATCCACAACCTCCCTGGGCAGCCTGTTCCAGTGTCTCACCATCCTCTGAGTAAAGAATTTCCTTATAATTTCTAATCTAAATCTACCGTCTTCCAGTTAGAACCCATTACCCCTTGTCCTATCACTGCAGGCCCTTGTGAAAAGTCCCTCCCCAGCCTTCTTGTAGGCCCCCTTCAGATACTGAAAGGATGCAATAAGGTCTGCCCTGAGCCTTCTCTTCTGCAGGCGGAACAAGCCCAGTTCTCTCAGCCTGTCTTCATAGGAGAGGTGTTCCAGCCCTCTAATCATCAGGCTAAACTATACTCAAAGTCCTGGAGGAACTCTTCTGTAAGAGTATTTTGTACACCTCAAGCTATGTTACCTCAACACAAAAATTGCTGAGCTTGGTATACAGCTACAGCTGTGTCCCAGAGAGGATATTAGCATCCCAGCATGTTCTCTGTGACATCCCAAAGGAAATCTGAGAGGAGAATTAAGGGGAGGAGAGTGGCAATAGGATTGAGAGTTACCTGCACAAGAGAATGTGATATAATTTCGGAAGGGTTGCTGGGACACTTAATGCTGTAGTGATAAATGATCACTGCTTTGAGTTTTGTGTCCCTGGTCAAATAAGTTTATTTTCTAAGGCTTTAAACTCTGGGTTTTGGTCTTGCAGTTTTGTGGTTAGCCATTTGCCATGCAGATCCACCTTTAAAGGGTACGAAACATAGTTTGTAACCCACCAGTGTCTCAACTACCAGCTGTGCTCATTAGTTACAGGCTGTGCAACTGATTTGTAGTTTCCATATTTTAGTAAACAATGATCTGCGCTGTCATATACTAAAATGGTGTTTTGTTTAAGCTTTTACTGAACTAATAAAATAATGCTTTTTGAGCAGGATGTATTTCAGTTAAGATGAAACAACCATTATTCCTAAATGAGTACTTTATATGTGATATGCTTCTTAGGATTTTAGGGTTTCTTCACAGCAGTATTGCCTCTTGATCATTAAAAAATATTTATGATTAGATAGATATATTATTTTTTGGTGGTTTTAGAATTTTATAATTTCCAATTTTAAATAGGTCATTTGTTTTCCCAAACTAAATGTAGCATTTATAATGTCTAAATATATTTACATACATAGTGACATTATCTCTATTGTTTGCAAACATGTCATGAGTTACTCCAGTTACATGGAAAGTAGTGAAAAAGTTTATGACTATATTTGTCATCTTATGTCACTTTTTAAAAAAAGTTATTTCGACATATTTTGTAATTTGGCCTTTTTAGGGAATAAGTCTGAAGGTACAAAAGTCATCTTTCCTAGTAGTTAGCACTGACGTTAGTCAAAACTCTGGTTTTCTGAAGTTCTCAGTCTTATATCATCTGTGCAGTTTAGGAGATGAGCTTATATATAGTAGTAATTCATGTGACAATTTATAAACTTTTGAATTTTTATCAACATATGGGTATACAATGAAAACTATGCTTTGATTACATATACTGATGCTAGTATTTATGCTTATATTTTAGTACATTAAAATAATTCATTGTACAATTGATGCACAAGTATAACTTGTTATTCATCGAAGTATGTATGATATGATGTATAATTACAGTAACTGGAAATTATGTTGTTAAAAACTATTAATGCTTCAATGCACTTTTATTCACTAAATAAAATATACTTGCATGAAACATGGATGAAACTTTCTGTGGTAATTAGCCAGAATATTCCTGCTGATGTATCTATACTATAGAAAGTGAAGGAACGCTGTTTGCTTTATGTCCTATTGCTGACTTACGCTGTTTGAATGTACAGCAAATAGAAATATATCTCACAAATTCACTTTTCCCTGTCATTGTTTGTTTATGAAGCACTGATTATGTTTTCAATACTGAATCCGATGAAATTGAATGAAAATATTGAAGGCAGTGAACTGAAGTTCTTGGGTGAATCCTATTTTTTTTGATGCAAATGGAGTGAATTGAATTGCATTTCTTCTCAGAGTACTGTGAAGCGGTTACACTGCTCACACCCTGTGGTGTCTGAGTCTTAGTATAAGATGGTACAAGAAGAAGCTACAACTCTCTGAAAATTATCATTCAGAGAGCATGCAAGTTTTTTCTTATGGATAGTCAAAATCATTGTTGTGCTGGCTCATGGCTTTCTTCAGAAGCTCTGTGGTGCTCGGTTTAGAGCTCAGGAAGGCCTGAGCTCTTTGAAAGGGAGAAACTAAGGGAGAAGGCAGCACAATCAGGGCCTCACTGCCCAGATCTCAGTCCCACAGCACCTGAGTAAGGCAAGCCCAGAGATGGTAACTAGGTTCAACAAAGTCTCAAGATCATAAAGCAAAATCATGGTGAGGAGAAAGATGCAAGGCCAAGCCAGAAAGTCAGTTCATAGGTTGGGATCATATCTAGCAATTACTAGGCACATCCACAGTGACAAGGCAGGACTAAGGTCAAGTCAGTCCAACAGTTGAGGTTCAGATCAAAGGTGTCTGTCGTCAGGCATAGCTTAACTGGAGACCAGCACTCTTCTAATCCTGCTTAGACAGGAGCTAAAGGCCCTAAGCTATGCTTAAATAGTGCTCCTGGATCTGTGGATGTAGGTGAAAGCCCTGAGTGAGGCTGGTAAAGGCTGGTAGGGTTTATGAGTATGTTCAAGGCCCTAGCACATCCACCATCCTCCCCTCATCCACAAAGACAGTCATTTTATCACATAAGACTGTCAGGTTGTTCAGGCATGATTTCCCCTTCATAACTCTACGCTGGCTAATCCTAGTCACCTTCTTGTCCTTCATAGGGTTGGAAATGGTTTCTAGGAGGATTTCCATTATCACCTACCCAGGGATCAATGTGAAATTATCTTCCTTGAAGATAAGAGTGACCTTTGCTTTCTTCCTGGTCTCAAGAACTTCTCCGATAGCCATGAGAATTTTCAAAGATAATCGAGAGCGGCCTTTTAGTGATATCAACAAGTTCTCTCAGCTCTTGTTGTTGCATCCCATCATGTCCTTGAACTGGTCCTTCAAATGGAGCTCTACTGAGAGCCTAATGAGAAAACAGTATGCTGGTTCTTCTGGATCTGAGACTATCTCCAGACATTCTCATTTAGAAAAGACAAAGAAAAATCTATTAATCTGCATTGTCTGGTATGCAAATGTGGAGATAATATAAATCAAAAGACAATTTTTGCTATGGAAATAGTAGATTGCCTTTGGAAAAAAACCCCAAACATTTTATTAACAAGAGAGAACCACATTCATCCCTGAAATAACATTGCTGATTTTTGTGGTGGTGTTCTAGGTAAAACATTGGCTCAGAATGCTTCTCTGGTTTCAGAACTAACGAAATTCCTTTTCTGTGCTAAACTCTTGCTAACCAAGAAAGCACTTCTATTTTATTACCTTCTCTCTTTCATATTATCTGAGAGGCTGCAGCTTCTCAAACCAGAATGAGAAAAGAAGGAATGTTGAGATTTTGTTGGAAGAAAAAATACTTTTTCCAGGAAATGATCTCTGAGTGTCTGTCGCAGGGCTTGTAAAGTTAGTGTGCACTACCCTAGTGTGTTTTCTGCAAATGCTTGGCTGTTATTTGACAGACAGTATGTTCAGCACAGCGCTAAATATAGAAACATCTATTCATGTTTGTAACTGCAGTGGGGATACATCTGTCCTCAGCCACACAAGCAATGTTGGCAGCTCCACAAAACACCAGGAAACAAAAAGGCATGCAAAAGGCATACAACCGTTTTCTTTGTCAGCCTATGAAATAGTTTTGATGAAGATTCTTGCAGAGTAGGAACAGGAGTAAAAAATATTTTCTGTCAAGCATAAATTTCTTTTCTCTTCATTGATACTTTACTTTGCATCTGGGTCTGTATTTGCCTTGCTGAAGGTGGTTGACTCATGCACAACTTGTGCCTCTGATAGCACTGATTCAGTATTCCAGGACTGAATCAGCCTCTCAAAACTTTTTTTCAGTGCTGCCCAGCTAGCTGTCTCTAATAGTGATTACTCTTGCTGCTTCTTGCTTTTACTGAAGGGTGCCTTGTAAAGGACGACTTTGAAGCAATTCACTGTCCACTTTTGTATTACCTCCATGGACACTATCTACACAGTGCAAACTCAGGTACTTTTCTTCTACTACAGAAGTGGACAAGTGGAGATGGAGGAAGATGAAGAGACCTGTAGTAAGACAAAAGGAAGTCACAAATTTTAATATATACACAACAGTAATGCAAAGAAGCCCAAGAGAAGCCAACTAAAAAGTCTAAATAAAGTGACTGAATTAAGGAGCACTAGCAAAACCCAAAGCAGGAATTTTTAAGCCTTGACTAGAGGGAGCAAAGTGCCTTTCTCGTTACAATCCTCTTCTGGCCATTACTTTTCTTCTTTAAGCCATTATTCATTTTGTTACTCTTCTGGCATTTTAAGCAATGAAGTGTTCTATTGTGTGACCCTTACCTGAGCCTCCCCTCATGCTCACTTGAGACCAGCATTTAAAGAACTCTTAATGTGAGATGATCATACTTTTTCCCATGCTTTTGCTTCAAGAAGTCCTGATGAAAGGGCCAAACCTTTCTTTGTGCTCTTGCAAAAGCCAGACTTACTGGTGTTGCCCATCTAACTGGCCATTCAGAGAATGGAGTTATCTCATAAATCCTGCCTGGTCATTCTGAAGTCTTCTGTTACAGTGTCTGTAGCTATTTGCCTGTTGTTTGGAATCTCAAGTCAGTCTTAGAGCATCAATTAGGATCTGGCAACACATAATTCACTGAATTAGCCACTGTACTAGCCTCCTGTGACACCAGTACCCAAGTAGTAAGTTCTTCAACTTTGTACATGGATATCTAAGCTGCATTTGTTTGCAGGCTGTCTTAGCTTCCTGGATAGAAGTTCTGTGAAGAGTGATAAACTTGCACTGGAATGAATTCGGGAGAGATGGAAGAGCTTAGGTTAGCCTATGTTGTTCTGCAGCATCCCACAGTTTGTAGAAATGTCTGTCAAGCAATGAGAGTGGGGAAGGGGAGGAGTCAGTTTATGTGCTCTTCTAGAGGCATTGGATAACTGCTGGCTTCTAGCTGCGATTTTGTCACTTTCTTGAAGAGGAGAGTTGATTGAAAACCTTTTCTCTGTAGAAGGTGGTGAATAATGAGGTAGTAGAGTTTGCTGATCAGACTGGGATGTTCAAAGTAGAGATATGAGTGCCCATTGTAGAGATCTGAGAAATACTTCTGTTAATATGTTTAACTGGTGAGTAAAACAGAGCAGGGGCTGTTCTCCAGCCCCAGTGGTGACCATGGCTAACGTCCTTACGCTTAAATTCATTTGAGATAAATGTGAAGTAGGGAAAAATAGGAAAGGAAAACTTACTTTGTGTGTATGTGGATTTGGGAAACTGCTTAAAAGATTGACTTACCTAACTGAAAAACAGACTGAACCTGCTACTATATTTGGTGCTGAGAACTGCTTCCCTGAGATAGCACATTACTTTGCAACACATGGATGCTCCAGCACCCTTCTCTGATTGAGAAGGGATGACGTGTGAGAGATACTGCTCCAGGTCTTTTTTAGTGTAGTATTACTTTATATCTTCATGATATATTGTCAAATCTTTCTAATGGCATGCTGTACTATTAGAAGGTAGGTTGCAGGGTGAAGCTTACTTTGCTGTAAAAGATAACTTAAATTAGCAACTGAATCTGGTGGGGTTTAAGTAGGAATTTTCTTTTTGTATGGGATTACTTTTCTTGTGGAGAATAAAAACTGTAATCATTCTCTATAGTAACAAAACCCCACAAGTCAAATGCACTTTCTACATTGTTCATATTGCTGCTTAGGAACACCTATGATGTAATTTTTCTATTAGCTTAGAACATGATAAGTTCAAAACAGACATCTTTTATAAATACAGGCAGGAGATTCAAAACATTAAAGAAGAGAAATTTTCTTTATTTTTTGTTGCTACATGTATATCAGAATTCATAAAAAGAGATCATATTTTCATGTGCCATTTCTACTTTATCCATAGTGTTCCAATACACTTTCAGTCAAATTTGGGAATGAAGTAAAAAATTAATAAATATATTAACAATATGACCGCAGTCATTTGGAATGTGAAATATTCTTTCCTTCCTATTACCAGTCACTTATCTTGCATGTAGGAAGGCCTGTCAGTTTTTGCAAAGCGTCTTGTTGTATTTCAATAATAGACTCATGGCTTGTCTTTTCTAAAATACATAGAAATGTATGCAAACTATAAATGCAAAATCTGTTAGAGCTGTAGATAATAATAGACAGGGTTATCATGGAAATAATATTATTACCAGTTTAATGGACTTGTATTTGTCTTCATGTTCACAGTATTAAACATATTTGATTTTTAAAATGCATTCTTTTGAAGGAAAGATTTTGTCGTGTTCAGTGCCAGAATTTTATTTTCTATCCATGCATTCACAACCTAAACCCTGCATCTTGTATAGTGCATGGAATTTGTAGGTTCATCCCTAAAGCAAAACCTCTGGAGAGTATTTTGAACCCAAGAGAGATTAAATTAATGTATGAGCAATAAAGATATTTCAAAATCTGTCAGAAAATGATAATATGGAAACTAAACTGTTATTTTAGATATTGCATAATCATAAACAGTTTTAAATTCTAATTCAGTTAAAATAACATTTGCCTTAGATGCACAGTAGTCTAACTGTACAAAAGCTCATGGAGCTATCTCAGTTCACCTTGTCTTGTGCCTGTTGTAGTTGTAATTTTTACTGCTGGAAAAAGTCATTGTGCTAATTAGGGATGATCTGGCATGCTTTATCAGCAATTTTAGAATCTCTCTGCTCCGCTGAAGTTAATCAGCTGAAGTGAAAACACTTCACCTGTGCAAATGTTTTTTGAAGTGATGCAAAATGCATTTGTATGCAGTTACACAGATCAAATAGGAGTTTGAAGAACATATATCTAAAAACATGTAATTTGGATTTCATACTATCTAGAGCCACGGCAGTGAACCAAACCCATCTCCCTTTGCTTACGTGCTTAATCCTTCTTTCAGCAGTTGGGTAACAAAAGGACTTCCAGAGAGTCTATATGGCCATTTGACATCCAGGTTATAAAAGTATTCAGGAAGGACAAGGCCAGCACAGAGAAACAATTTCAGTGAAGAAAAACCTAAAAAACTCCCATGTGAAAATCCTTCTCAAAGGGATGGGAGGAGGAGGGCATATATAGATTGGTATGGAATAGACCTTGGTTCCTGAAGGCCGTAAAATAGCAAACATGAAAATAGACTGAAAAAAGATTCTAGAAAGGGTCAGGGAAACTGTAGGTCTGTAAATTCAATGTCTTCATGAGGCAAAAACTGAAGCTGTAAGAATAGAGAATGGAATAAACACATTCTATTTTGAAAGAAATGAAGTGTCTTTTCTTAGAAGTGTCTTTAAGTTGTCTGAAGACATCAAAAAACATGTGGATGAGGCTGATTTAATTGATAGCTCTTAGACTTCCAAAAGGCCTTTTAGAGAGCCCTTTGCCTGAGCCTTTTCAGTGAACTGATTAGCTGGGTGGAAAGATCCATGCATGAAAGAAAAGGAACCCAAGTTAGGACTGAATGATAGGTTCTTATATTCAAACTTAAAGGACAGAACAAGTGTGGAAGCACGGAAAATGTCTCTTCCCTAGGCAAATACCTCCATTTGTTTAATCATTGCTCCCAGCTAGTTTGAGTAATAGCCTATTCCTAATAATGCTGTTTAGTATTTAGGTGTCTGTAAACCATGTGCTGCTATATAGGGGTTGCCATTAATGCTGGTATGAATGTGAGGTACTGTGCTAACTTTCAAGGTGTTAGTCAGAATATATCCCCACAAACCATGTAATTTAGGAAAGACTGGTTCAGGCTGTCCAATGTGCTTCACACTAAGGCTTTGGAATAGAAAGCCTGACCTAAGCAATGATATCTTGGCAGTTTTAAGGCAGGAAGGAGAGAAAATGGTGTCTTTTGTGTAAAGATGGAATGAGTTGGTGGCAGCAGCATGAAGAAGTTTTAATATTTACTTCATTCCTTCTTGAATGTAAACCAAATAAAGTACTTTTCTTTTTTTCTGATTTGCTGACTCATGACAGCATTTTAACGACACCAGAAAATTGAACTTGAATGTTTCCTGAGGGTAAATTTTCCTGTTAGATACTTTCCGATTAAGAATTAACCCAAATGCTGATTGGAGATCTCAAAATGGTAACTAAGGTCTTAAAAAAAACATTGCAAACACTTATGAGGGTGTCATCACTAAAAACTTTGGCTCTGAGAGCATTCTGAAATAAGTTTAATCCAGTTCTGTAAGTCATGGCTTTCCTTGGTTATACACCACTATTGTTACTCTCCCTCCTGCTCCATATCATTCTTCATGAATGTAGCCAAAGATCACTGTTTCCTAGCACAGGCTGCCAAATTATGAAAAATGAACTTGATAAAAGTTTTTTGTAGTCATCAGACAAGTAGAACAAATACTTGAGGAATATTTCCTATGAAAAAGCTTATCTCGTTCGTTATGAATACTGATAGAGGGAAAATATTAGTTACAGAAACATTCTTATATAAATTATAATTTCATTTAATTAGAGATCATAACAAATACTATTTCAAAAAGCCTAATTACTGTTGTCTATCAATTTGATAAAAACACATTAATTGCCAACAGTTTACAGTGCAATAGAAAAGTTATATTGAGTATATGTTCTTCCTGCAATTTATTTATGTAATACTAAACTGTCCATTGATTTTAATTTTGTTATATATTGATATGCAGTGCAGTTTCACACAGTATAAACTGCAGTGATTGGGCAAGAAAATGGAAATCATCATTACGGGTTTGAGGGTAATCTTATTTCCAGTTAGGTGTGCCAGAAGTTAGTACATTAATGAAGAGCACATAAGTGACTACCAGTTCCTTTATCTGTTTGTCCTTCCTTCTTCTGATAGCTTCTGAGCCTATTAATTTCTATAAAACTTTCCAGAAGGGGACATGTTTAGAGATATATAGTCTATGAAGAAATTTCATGAAGGCTAGTAGATAATAATACACAATAAACTTCATGAAGACTGGTAAGTAGTACAGGTTAGAGAGCCTAGTTCTACTCGTGCTGAGGGAAAGTAAGGAGAAATCTGCTACTATGTATTTAACTGCTAGTCCTGTAAGTAAATATGCTTAAATTACAGATTCAAGTCTTTTTTTAAAGAATGAAGCAGGTTCACTCCTTAGAAAAGACTGAGGCTATCTCAACACTCAAACATAGGACTACTTCTGTAATGTATCAGATGGATGTATTACCTCATAGATTTTTTTTTTTAAAGTAAACTTTAAAGTTTATGGTATTAAATATCTTTTTAAATTATTATTAATAGCATGCTAGTACTCATCATATATCAGATACAGGGCCTAATAATGAATCTCAGTCTTTTGGGGATAACATTTCAGTTTTTAAGGTGGATAAGAGTATCAGTTATTTCCAAAATTCAAGCCAAGCCCAAAGTTACTGTTAGTTTTACCTAAGTGCATAACTAAATAGGTTTGAATTTTGGGGTTTTTTTGTTTGTTTCAATTAATTTCATAGTTGAATACATTTGAGCAGTTTTAGTAGAAAAGAAATAAAATTATCCCAGTGGCACATGTAAACACAAACAGAGCTCTCTGAAGGGGAGGGGGAGTGCAGTGGCTGGCTGGCTCCTTCTGAATGGAGAGAGTCTGAGTTCCCCTCTGGCAAAAAAATATTTTTGACTCAAAATATGAAGTCATTAATTAAAGTCAATGATATTGATTATGTGTAGTATACAGAAGTGATCTCAAGGGACCATAACTCTGGTTCTTATTTCTAGTGTGTTTTTCCTGGTTTTGATTCAGGAGCTTACAGCTTATGATCTGTTTTCATCTACACCAGCATATCGATAGGCTCTGTGTATGTGCAGAGCTGAATAAAATAAATCCAGCCATGCCATAGAACAGCCTGGAGCTATGAGAAACTTCAATCTGTAATAATGATGAAAAGGAAATCCAACAAGTAGCATAGATATTACAGGAAAGGAATATCCTGCTGGTGTCCACAATGCTATGATTGCAAAAGCTGCAAAGATAATTACACCTACAAGTTAGAAGAGAGCATCACAACTTCCAGACTTGTAAAATGGCATCAATTCCCCTTCTACAAAGGGTGTTTTTGCCAAGTTTATTTTAACACTGAAAATATGAAGCAATTTTCTGATGTCTGGAATATTGAGTAATTCATACTCTTATTTTTTTGTTGATTCTCAGTTATTTTGAGAACCGCTAGATTATTAGGGAGGTCTTGGCATTTTCTCTTTTTTTAATTGGGTTGTTGCAAAATTGCAATTTGTTTTTCCACTTAAATTTCTGAAAAATATTTGAGATTCTCCTTGATACAGACTGAGGATATTGGAGCTTTCTGTTTCTTCTCTTCATCTGTGGTGTACTCTTATTGTTGCCTTCATGAGCATTTAAGGATTCAAATACCTTTTACCTTTCTGAGTATTAAATATGATGTTTTGGCCATTAAAGAAATTTATTTTTACTTTTAGGAAGTAAGTCTGCAGTTGTGCATATTCTGTTTGTCCTCCAACCTGTCATATTTTGTACCCAAATAGCTTTAATTCATGAACTTTTACCATCAGCTCTGAAACAGAAACGGAAATCTAAAAGATTACTACATTCCTTTATGAAAGACAAGAGCTTTCACGATAGAGACCCCAAATTAGAGATCTCACGAAGACAAGTAGAGGAAAAGACCAGTTGTTACACTGTGTAACAGCAGCTGGTGGACCAGACACTACTTGATCCTAGTTTTAGACCAGTTATAATAATCTTTGGCCTGTTGGAAGTATTGTATAAGCAAGGAAATAAATAGGCAAAAGGATACAATCCCTAGGAATTCAGACTTTATTAATTTTGCTACTCCTCAAACTGCTTGTTTTTGAAACAGTGATTGGCATATTGGCAAACCACCTCCAGTTATTGATTATTGTCATTCTTCTTGTGAGCTATCACATACCTCAAGATGTTGCTGATGTTGAAATGTATTAAAATATTGGAACTCCTGACTTTGGACCTCCATAGGTCTGGAAATGTGAAAGAAAAAAGTCAACATCATATCACTGGCCAGAGCTCCGTGGACAAGTGTCTTGCATGAAAGAGCTGGAGAACCTTCTGAACACATGTACTCAAAATAATGGTGTTTGACATAGTATGTGGTGACCATGTGAATGGCTAATTGACATGGTGGCAGAGCATTTCCTTTTTAAATGCTACTTTTTGATTTCTACCCATTGTTGTTCTTTCTACTTGAATTTTGTCTGAGTCTGGAACTGTACAGGTTCCAAAGAAGTATAGATCTCTTCCCTAGCTTGCCTGGTCACATCACAAACCATCAAATGAAGGATTGCATGTGAGGGAGAGACAATTCATTTTTTCAGATCTAAAGAATTTGCACCTTGGCAGTGACAGAAGAATTCTTCTTTCTTCCTTTAATTTCCATGCAGATATTATAAATTATAGCCTTTCTTGCCCACCCCTCACCTTCCATTTTGTCAGCTTTCTTATCCAAAAGAGAAGTGGAATCTAATATTGAAACACATATTAATTGATTGTCTTAGGATTTTTTTTTGGTACAAGTTCTGTTCATACAAGAATTGCAGAAATGATCTGTACAATATCTAAGAAGAAAGAAATGTGACAAAATAACTCATTAACTGGAGTCTTTCCACATAGAGAAAATCTGTAGTGAACTCTGATTTTTATATTCAGTTTTTGAACAGCAGTTACTAAGATATTTAACAAATAATTTATGCTTCAGTTCAGAATCAGTAGCCTATAATTATTTTATTTTTATATAGTATAGTAATTCCCTGTTGTAGTTGGTCTGTCTGAGCTGATTTTCCCCATACAGNATACACCTTTGTAGGAAGCTTTCATCAGTTGAACTTCTATGTAATACACCACATTTTTTGAGCAACTCATTGAACTTTAGTACTCTCCTGAGAAATTAGTCATACCTACTTAACTTTATTTTAATTTGCTTTTAAATAGAGTCTATTTTGATAGCTAAGCACTAGACATCATATTACTTTATATTCACTGATACTGAAAAATGCGTGTGCTTGAGTGTAAAAATACAATTTAGAAAATGACCCATTGCCTGGAAGTGCATACAGTTTTCTGTAGGTCAGAAGAGATGGAAGACAGATCAAGTATGATAATGTTCCTTAAGTGATTAGAGGTATAAGCTGATATTTGAGTACCTAGAGATACTTTCCAGTGGTATCTTGGTGTTCCTTGCATTAATTTTTGACTCATATTTAGATCACCTTCTGTAGACATTGAATTTATTTATTGATCAAGAAGAAACATCACCACAGTGTACACTTGATATATCTAAAGGGATGCAGATGGCCCAGGAGATGGATTTACCTCTCCACTGACTGTATAGAGAGATTAGAAATTCTGCTGTGTGACTCAGTGTTTCCATGTGGTGAAATGAGTAGAGTTTGTGTATGTTGTTGGGCTGGATTTTTTTCCATACAATGCTTGCTTGTAAAGGAGATGAACTAGGTTCATGCAACGCTGTGTTTGAGGTCAGCTTAGTCTTTTTCTGCTGTTGAGTTAGCATGGTTAGTTCCACCCTTTTCCAATGCTCGGGCTTGTCCTCTGCGGCAGAAGCCCTATCTGTGTTTTGTAGCATATTGGATGACCCTTAATTCCCTTATAGAAGTTCTTGGCTATGGTTTTGTCTGTACTGTTGATTGGCACTCTCACAGCAAGATGTAGAGTTTCTTACCAGAAGATCCACCACATCTTCTCATCTTCTCTTATAATCCATCAGAGTTCTTGCTTATCAGTTGAGAAGCTCAGTTAATATTTTTTGAAATGAGGAAAACTTTGAATGTGTTCTTTCTAAGAGTATGCCTATGGGACTTTAGAGCAAACCTGGGATGGAGCTCATCTCCAGCTCATATGTTGAAACTGGAATGCAATTCAGAAGAAAATGCAAGACTAGGGAGAAGAGATACTCAGGAAGTATATATGTTGCTTATTTAGTTTAGTAATGTTAAGTGCATTTTCCATTGAACAGTCTATTGACAATATGTATTTCACTCATAACTATTCAGTGACAAATGCAGAAGTATTCACTCAAGTCAGACTATGTACAGGAGAAAAATCTGTTGGTCTGAGTTAAACAGTTCATCCATTTCCTGGAAATTTTTTTCTAGGCTAATACCCTAGTGACATGTTTCTGAATGAACTCCATGCAAGCCAAAAGGAATAATGATGTTTTGAACACAGTTCCTATCTACGTATTCACTTACAATACTTACATCTTACAACTACACTAACTATGGCAATGGCTGAGATATCTGAGTTGTCTTTGAACCACCTAATTCAGGTACTGGAAGCCAACACAGAGCTTCATGTGGGCTGAATTACCCCATTGAGAATCTGAAAAGCCTGACTAATTACCTTCCTTGCCTGTCAGTCACTTGTTTCCATCTATTTTCTCACTTCAGCTAGTTCAGTCATAAAACTGTAATCTGTTTTTCTGTGGCTGTGAAGATGATACTCATAATTTACTCCTCCATCTACCCATTACAGTATTTTTTTAATTTATTTTGATTAGCTATATTCCTGAGGTTTTGTTTTAAACAGTGTATAACTTTATGAAGCTGGACAATACATTTAATAAGTTTGTGGGCAGCTTTTCAACAACGATTTCTATATAGAGATTATAACAGCACACTGTTTATTTCCATTCAATTCAGTGTCCATTTTGTTACTAAACCTTCCCACTGCATGTCTGAGAGTTTTCTATGCCCAGCAATCTTTATTTTCAGGCACTTGTTCTCATTTCATAATTTTATTTCCAAAACCAGCAATGATTGCCAGTTGGAACACCCTACCCCTGCACTGTAATCTGTCACATAAGATCTTTTTTCACTAATCCACGTCTGCTGAGAATACTGCAACAATGCTGACATCGTAACAGAACTAAGCAGTTGTGATTTACAAAGAAATATAAAAATATCTTGAGTTCAAATGTTCTTCTGTACACGATCATCTCATTTTTTTAAAAATTATTGGCTGTTGTGAAACATGCCATTTAAACTATTTCTTATCCCTCTACATCATAACAGAGGTTCTTTGGAGAAAGTGAAATACATAGATTTTTTTCCCTTGTTTTTGTGTTTCTGTATTTTAGAAAATTTTAAGAACTCAGATGTTGCTTATAATGCCATGATCATAAAGTTTTAGCGAAAAAAATTAAAAAGTGTATCAAATTGAAAACATCAGTCCTTTTTCTGGCAAAGATGTGTAGTTCCTGCTTTTAGCTTTGTGGAACCATGAAAGGTGAGCTGTCAGATATGTCATAGATGGAGGAATAGGTATTGCCTGTAATTGTGTTATAATTTGTGAGGAAAATAAAAGCATTTCTTGAAAACTATTATATTGAAGTTTGCATTTATAAAAGGAGAATTAAAACTCCATGTATTTTTTGGTGAATCATAAAATGTTTTAGGCTGGAAGGGACCTCTAGAGGTCATCTTGTCCAACCTCCCTACACAAGCAGGGACATCTCTACCTAGGTCAGGCTGCTCAGAGCCCCATCAAGCCTGACCTTGAATGACTCCAGGGATGGGGCCTCCACCACATCTCTGAGCAGTCCATTCCACTGATCTACCACCCTCATGTTAAAGAACTTTTTTCTAATATCCAGCCTAAATCCATC
>VYZX01015112.1:31416-71357 GCA_013401335.1 Brachypteracias leptosomus
GACCATCACTCTCTGGATGCGACCATCCAGCCAGTTCTTTATCCACTGAACAGTTCACCCATCAAACCCATAATTCTCCAACTTAGACATAAGGATGTTGTGGGGGACCGTGTCAAAGGCCTTGTAGAAGTCCAGAGAGATGACATCCATAGGTCTACCCTTGTTGACTGATGCAGTCACTTCATTGTAGAAGGCCACTAGGTTGGTCAGGCAGGACTTGCCCCTAGTAAAGCCATGCTGACTACCTAGGATTACCTCCCTGTCCTCCATATGTCTTAGCATGTCCTCCAGGAGGATCTGTTCCATGATCTTCCCAGGCACAGAGGTGAGGCTGACATAAAATGTCGTTATAAAATGAATTCCTCAAGAAGATGGATTTCTGTTCATAGGGCAATTCATCTCTTTGATCCACTGTAGCATCCAGGCGGACTTTTCTTCTGACACGTCTGGCTCTTTCACTACTAGCAATGCAGAAAAGATTGCCTGGTACATAAGTATAGTGAAACCAACCAGTGAATTATCCCTGGGGAAATCTATGATAAACCTCATGATTAGATTAACTGTGGAGCGTTAATGAGATTTTAGCCTCCTTTCTTCCTCCTCCTTTTCCAGATCATGAGTACTATGACATCATGTAATACTTGTGATTCAGGCTATATGATACACTAGATATCTTACAGATACCTTACAGATAGAGACCTGCTCTGACCAGATTGCAGCTGTATCTCACCTTCAGTCTCCTTTTAATATTATCCTTTTTTACTGAATTAAGAATTGGTTTCATTACTCTGCTGTATTTTTTTTCTGCTCTGAGTGAGCTAGGTGAGTAAATGTGTCTATTGTTTTTTTTGCAGCAATAAACCGAGGACAGGTGAATCTTTGCTAGAAATCAAACAAAAGCAAAATATGGAGTTGCAGCAATCTTTCATTGCAGGTTAGGATTATGTTCTGTTTATTTATATAAATTTCCTGACACTTCTGATTTTTTTTTAACCCTCTAGATATTGGCAAACGTAATCATTTTTATCTGCGGAAACTTGGCAGGAGCATACCACAAACATCTCATGGAGCTCGCGCTGCAGCAGACGTATCAGGACACGTGCAACTGCATCAAGTCCCGTATCAAGTTAGAATTTGAGAAGAGGCAACAGGTAAAGTCACACCCATGTCTGGGTCTGTTTTGCTCTTTTCACATCCATTCCCATTCATCACTATGTGATCCAGATTGCTAATGCAAGAGCACTGAATGAATTACTTGAAGTTACTTAACAAAATATGCAAAGTCTTTTTGAAAAGGTTGTGCACAATTTCCGTCTGAATATAAGAACTTCTTATAATAATTTGTGTTGTCAAATACATGTTTGATTTGTTCTATAAAAATATTTTATGATAAAAAGGGTTGAAAATACTATATGTATTGTTTGCATACCATCTTTTCTTGTCCTCGTTGAATGAGCTGTGAGATGTATATGTGTGCTTTGGGACTCTGCAGTTCTTCATGCCTAAGACCAATACTGCAAAATCACTGTGAGTAGATACTACTGCACTGTTTTTGAAAAATATTTGAAACTATAATAGTGATGAATCATGTGATATAGTTCTAGGGGTCAGGTATGTTAAGAGGAGCTAGGGGAATTGCATAATGAAACTATCTGTCATTCATTGTAGCAGTGGAATAAAGGCTTCTCTGATTGCTTTATATAGTTCTTATTCTCTTTACAAGTTCTGTACAGTGCCTATCATCCTGACAGATAGGTGCTTCATTTAAAAGAATTTGAAATACAAATTAGTTCATCAAGTAGTAGAGAAGATAGGTGTATTTAGCTTTGAAGGTCATTAGACTCAAACTTTTATGAACTGTTAAGGGTCAGAGAATAGAGCCTTGCCTGACACATTTCTATTGTCGCAGAAAGTGCAGTTGTACGTCTCTTGTGTTCCAGCATACCTTAACTGTAATATCTGTCTCACAAATACCTGTAGCCATTTAAATGAAGTTTTTCAAGATCCAACACTTTTTTTTTTTCCCAGAAAAAGCAAATGGAGAGTCCATACAGGTTGTGTGTGTTCAGGTCATGTGTATTCAAAGAGGTAGCCTTATTTTGCTGGGCTCTTGAGTTGTGTACTAGCTGAAGTGGCTTCATAACATTTAAGGTAGTCTTAAGGAGAACAGTTTAGAGCAGGTTTTGATGATTAGATGCAAAATCTGCATAAGGTAGTATTGCAGGAGAGGCTGTGTAAAAGCAATAATTTATAAGTTTCCACCTCTGCCTCCATGAGCTAAGTGCAGTGAATCAGTAGACTTTATAACTAAGAGCACACAATGCACGTTTTACTATCTGTGGAGAATATGGGCAGGAGTATTTCCAAATTAGTTCCAGTGAGACAGCTTGTGAGTACAGAGCAACCAATGCCAGGTATCTGTGAGCAGTACCACTCCAGCCCCAGTAATGTCGAGCTGATGTGATGGCTTCTGGGCTCATGGTGACTTTGTAGAAGATGGTTAATACTGCTTTGCTTAGGCCTCAGCTGCCAGAAGGAAATATGTAGACCATAATCAAGCAGCACAACTCATAGCAGGCTTCAAGGTCTCCCTTATTCAGAAGAGACCTGAGCTCTTAGCTTCCTGGGCACAGTTGTATGGGCCCAGGTTTCTACTATTGGTTACTTTTTCATACAGGCATAGGAAATGCATTTGTGTATTCACAAGAAGCAGGAGGGTGTGTTGCTGGACACTGCCAGTAGGTGATCTCAAAGGGGTAAGGATGCTGCTTGTAGAAGGCAGTAGTTAGAACAGACATAGTGGGCTAGCTAGTGGTTTCTGTAAATATGTATCATTTGCTAAACACTACTAATTTCTGTGGAAAGACATGAGGAAGTAATTTTGTTTTCCTGGCGCTCTTGAAAGTCTTGCAGAAATGGTTGGGAACCTATTTGGTGTGAAAGTCAAAATATCTGGAATTCTGTGGAACTCTTTGTGGTTTGTAGGAGTTGTGTTTCTAATATGCTGGAGCCTATCAGGATGGAAAGCAACAACCATCTTTCATTGATCAATTGCATTGATGTTCTGGAATAATGAAGGACAGTCTGTGTAATAAAATGTGTTGTCATATTTGTGTTTTGATAGAAAAAATATATCAAATTAGTTAAGACATCTACACAGATCTAAGTAGTGTATTGCAGGTCTGGATTAATAACAGATCAATATCTCATTAAACAGAAGTGTTCTATGAATGTAAAAGATCTTTTTAACCTCTGATGAACCATTAGCTCATCAGATCTTCTTATATAGACTTTTTTAGTCTTTATCCTCTCAACCCCACAATATGCCCTTTATCTCATGTCACAATTTTTCCAACCAAAAATAGGAGGTGCGTCTTATCACATTTATGAATGCTAGATGTGAAAAGGTGAATGACGATTCATTTGATAAGTTGTTTGGGTTTTTTCTCAGGGTTAATATGCTTCTTTGTTTGCAGACTTTAGTTGAGAAGTGGACATACTTTAGTCTGTCTTTTAATACTGCCTGTTTTGCCAAGAAGATACAGGAGATACACACTGTTAGTATCCAGGGAGCAAGTCAATCATATTGCTGGCTATTTTTAGAGGATCAGGGTACATCGAAACAGTAGGAGCAGGTGTGTTTCAAAAAATGTTGGGTTTGATCAAAGCCTTTATTAGCTGTGAAAGGTTGTAGCATGACCTTTGATACTACATCTCTTTAACAAGAAAAAAATTAATTTACTAGAGTGAGAAGTAATACAAGCTACTTTTATACAAGTGCAGGCTGTAGGATGTGTTTCTAAATGCTTAGGGCTCCAGATCAAATCTGCAGATTTTTCCGGATCGTGGACATCATGTCTTTTATAATTGTTTTGTGAAAGACGTACAATTTATGTTCCAAACAATTCCATAGATTTCCTCTTACTTGTTTGAGAATAGGCTCATACAAATGTAGCTAACTATTGTTTTTCAGTTGGTATTTTTTGTGTGTCTTTGAATAGCCTTTTTGAGAATACTATTTTGGTTGTATCAATAGATAAATATATTGAATTACCACTCAACGGTTATGCCAGAGAACTCAAGACAAATAACAAATTATTTTCAAGTGAGGAGAGCATACATTAGTATCTGATGAAATACGGGTGTGTGTATATATACCAAGGTACGAGTTAGACTTATTTACCCACAATACTGTGTATTTCTGTTAGGGCACAGCAAAGGCTGGCTGCTCCCAAAGTGATGGGAAGCCATGGGTGATGACACCTCCCAGCAAGGCAGGGGCCTCACCAGCCAGGACCCTGTCTCACAGCACAGGGTGAGCTGGGCAAACCTGGTTGCTGGCAGTCAGGGTCAAGCAACAGTCCAGAACACCAGCCAAGTTTTTGAGGATGAGGCAGGTCTGAGACCAAGCTGGGAAGTCAGCTGACAGCTCAGGGTCAGGTCCAGCTATTGCTAGGCAGGTCTGAGGTGAAGCAGAAAGTCAGTCAAGAGGCCAGGATCAACAGGGTCCACAGCCAGCTCCTACAGCACAGCTCAGGCAGTGGCTGAACTGAAATGGGACTCCCGGGCCATGGGTAGATGCTGAGGGTGGAGGCCCAGCTGAGGTTGGTCAGGGCTGGTAAGGCCAGTCAGTGGCCTCAGGGCCTTTACATTTCATGCGATTTATGGCATAGGAGTCATTCTTAGGCCTGGCTTGGGTTTGCACTATATAATGTGTGTTTGCCTGCAGGTGTAGATGTGTAGATGTTTATGCATGTTACGAGCCACACCTTTATCGCAGGGCTGTGTTTGATAACACTGGACACTGGATTTTTTTTCCATTTGTGTATTTTGGTGTGAAAGTCACTTTTAAACTCCTGTGGTAAAAAGCAGTATTTTCAATGCCTACTTTGGTGCTCTTCACATAACTTTTGTATATTTTCAGTGTGTATTAAAGATAAATGTGAAACTATTCTGATCTCTATTAATTTGCAACCTTACTTCAATATATATATATTTGAAATAGCCTCTAATAATGTTATTTGTCTCACTGATACAGCCTGGCTGACAGTTTGTAGGGGTGATGACTCACTAATACTGAGTGCAAGAACTTAACGCTGACAAGTTGTTAGCATAATTGCCCTTCTCTCTCTCTTCTGGTGCTTTGCTTCATGAGACATAGGAATATACACTGAGAAATTCTTACAACATCACAGGGAGGTGTTTGTAAGGTGTCGGTGTTCTGTGGGTTCTCTAAAATGCTGTCTTTGAAAAGGAGGCAGCATAATGATGGTTTTAGAAACAACGCTCAGGTAGCAGATGGAAATGAATGAGGTTTCAAATAATCGAGTGTGATTTTGATTTTTTCACCGAAACACGGTGAAGCAATACCATTCATTAAGGGAACTGAAATATTTCAAAATTGTTTTTAAATTAATCTAAAACAGAGAAGCCTCATACATTTCTGAAACTTAAGGCTGTTAGTAAAGAATGGAAACATTTGAAATATATTATTTGGGACTAAGATATAAAATGTGTATTCCTGTAAGTTCAATTAATGCATTTTAAAATGTAAGCTACTAATATTTTCATGAACAGTTTTTCTAAGGACTTCCTCATTATTCTTTTTTTTTTTTCCCCACACAGCTTCAAGCTAATAAACAGGAAACCCAAAAACTAGATTTAGTGTTTTAAATTTTAGAATCCATCTTCTACTCTGGGCACGTTCATACACATGGTTGAGGTGCCAATCCTTTCTGTTAATCTACAAGGCATTACGAGAATTAAAGCTTATTCTGAGGAAGAACTTAAGTGCCAAGTTCTGCATGGTATAGATGGATAAAGTATGCAAATAGAAACTGGAGAGAGTCCACCGAAGGGCTACAGGGGTAATTAGGGGACTGGAGCTTATGACAGATGATGACTTAGGGAACTCAGGATGTTTAGCCTGCAGAAGAAAAGGCTTGCAGGGGGACAACTAACATTGACCTACTGCCTGAAGAAGCTTACGGAGAAAATGTGATCAGATTTTTCCCAAAGGCACACAGTGCCTTTGGATAGGAGGCAATAAGCACAAGCTGCAACAGCAAATCCTGGCTGGAAGGAGGTAAACAATTCTTCCCCAAGAGAGGGATTGAGCACTGGGAAAGGCCGCCTGGAGAGGTGATGGGATCTATGTGCAGGGAGATTTTCGTGACTCAGCTGGACAAATTGTTATGCTTCAACTCTTGTTGTGGACAAAAGGGAACATACTCTAAATATTATAAATACAAAGTTCAGAATCGATTGTTAGTCTAATTAAAGTCTTAACAATCTAATGAAAATACAACAAACAATTGTTAGTAATATTTCAATTACAATAATAGTAACAGTCACAGTCCACGTTATCTAATTAAACCAGAAAAGTGTAAATACAACTGAAACTGTTATGCAGAAAATCTCCTAGTCTGTCTGCTTTTTCTCTGGTATTATCTTCAATCTGCTGTAACCACTTAGCCCCACAGTACAGCACTGCCATTGCCATGTGCTTTGTACTGAGTTTGCAAGGCCTCAGGGTTAAGGCTGTCTGAAATTTTTGACCTTCCTGGAGCTTTATTTTTACTTGATTTAGCTGCAAAAGCAATTTTTCTAATGACAATGTGATTGTAGCTAATTAATCTTACTTTTCTTATGGTAAGGCACAACCATAGTTATTTGGTAATAGTATTCTGTGAAGAATGGGATATTTACAAATGTAACATAATGTACAAAAATGCAGACCTGGCATGATAGTGGAAGCCCTAGGAAATGAACACATAAGATACAGTGCAGAGGATTATGGGCATGTGGTGATTAGAGATGAGGCACAGGCTTGACACTGGAGACCAACCCCAGGTCTATAGGTAATTCACCACTGTTCAGTTAAAGAAATGCAGACCTGGATCTGGACAATAGTGCTTTTTAAAGGGAAAAAAGAACAAATTCTAACATACATAAAACACCATATATATAAAATTTAGGTACAGCATGGGCTTGCAGACCAACAAAGAAAGACCAAGGTATAGATGTGTGTTATGTATTTAAAACTTACCCCAGGAAGATCTTAGATTAAGGAAGAAGGAACTGTCAGCATGGACATCGTGCTCCTTCTCACAAAGGACTGATGACTTGCTGGAAGTTTTCTCTCACCACCACTGCCAGGCTGAAGCCATCAACCTTAGGACCCACAGGAACAGTTAACGCATGGGCCATTTATCAGAAAAGGAGTTAGAGACTAGGGACTGTATGTGTAACAATTTAAACTATATTGTTACTATTAGGACTTTGGATTTTTTTTAATATAAAAGTATATATTTCTTTATTTAATTTCCTTCTCTTTCTCATTTTCTGTAATTACTAGAGCAGGAGTAATAATGATTCTTGGATTAGACTATTAAGATTTCAGTTAGACTAACAATAAATATAAATTAACAATAAATTCTGTGTGTGACTGTGATCACGTTTATTTCCTTTTTGCCCATAAACAAGATTTTGAGTGTTACACTTCATATGTCACTCTGGGTCCTAAGGTGAGTGGTATCACTGTTACTTGAGCAGAAAGCAAGAGTGTCACAGCAAGTTGTCAGTGTCCCAAGTTCTTCATCAGGAGGAGGTACATACTGGTGGTTTGGACCCCCTTCCTCTTCAATGTTATTCCACTTGAGGCTATAAGTTTTCCTATAATAAATTTTCCTATAATACTTTGCCTCTTTCTCCCTATTTCTCTGGCAAACTTTGGGAGCAACACACTGCCCTCCTGCAGCTCGATTACCCCAGAGAGGCTGTTTGTCCCGTAGTGATTACTTAGAGGTGCCAGCCCCCTGCCACAGGTGCTCCCAGAGCAAAGCCGACAGAGGGAGGCCACAGGCAGTTGACTGGTGGCCACGACTGAAAATCAGGCCAGGGCAAGCTCAGAGAAGTCTGGAGATCCTGCATTGAATACTGAGCTTGTGGTGTTACAGTAAAAATAGTATTTTCTGGGCTACAGAGGCCCTGAGTGGCTTCATCTAATTTTGAAGTTAGTTAGCCCTGTTTGGAACAAGATACTGCACTATAGATGTCCAGAGGTCCTTTCCAACCTCAATCTTTCAGTGAACCTGTAGTTTTCTTTAATGTCTTCCCTACAGCAGAATGCTGTGAAATACAGAAATACTGTGATTTCAGATAGAAAGAAATGAAAAAGTAATTGTCCCCTTGAATCATTTCCTATAATGGCAAATAAATGTTTTTTATATCAACAAATAATCCTATCAGGTACTACTGAAATTCTTCCAGGTTTCTAATACTTACTCTTTGCTTACAGAAATTTAACACCAGAAGTAATGTAGCCATTTTCACTCCAATTTACTGATGAGAATAATAGTAATTTTGCAAGAGGAGTATATGTTTGTTATTGAAAGTTGAGTGATTTGAAAATTACATAGGATGTGTTGTCACTTCATTATGTTCAGGTTGCCCAGTAACTGAAGAAGTTAAAATGGATTACATAGGCATGGTGATACTACCAAAATAAGAATATTTTCTGATATCTGTTTAAGAGTCTGCAGTTGATTTTCCCTGAAGATTCAATATTTCAATAAAAATCTGAAACTTTGATTTCAGGAAACAACTAAAAGGATTCCCTGTTCCTACCTGGAGGCTTAGAAGTACTTCTGTTGATTCTACATTTTAGAATTGCTTCTTTATGATTTTCATGCTAAGTCATTTCACAAAAATGGTATTCTTCAATAGCAAATCAGTACATATTGATAGATTTAAAATAAACAGAGTTGTACAAAATCTTCTGGGTACAGAAACCTTTAGTGTAGACTGAAGTGTTTACAAAAAGTAGGTCACTTTTCAAGGGTCCAGAATGTGAATTTAAAGAACCTGCTTTGGGCAGTAATGTTGAAAGTCTTAGTTTATGTTTTCAGTTATGTTGTGTTTTAGAAAGCACATTTCACTGATAAATTTCATGTGGCTAATAACATAATAATTTTGCATCATATATCATTTACTGGTGAAAATGGACAATATAATATTTATGATACTTTTCCGCTTTTTCAGTCAAGGTTATCCTTCTCATCATACAGTAGCTGTTCTGTACTATTATTTCTATTTATGCTCCCCCATAATGTTTTCAATAAACATTACAGAATCACAGAATGTCAGGGATTGGAAGGGACCTCAAAAGATCATCTAGTCCAATCCCCCTGCCGGAGCAGGATCACCTAGATGAGGTTACACAGGAAGGCGTCCAGGCGGGTTTTGAATATCTCCAGAGAAGGAGACTCCACAACCTCCCTGGGCAGCCTGTTCCAGTGTCCTGTTACCCTCACTGAGAAGAAGTTTCTTCTCATATTTAAGTGGAACCTCCTGTGTTCCAGTTTGTACCCATTACCCCTTGTCTTATCATTGTTTATCACCGAGAAGAGCCTGGCTCCATCTTTGTGACACTCCCTCTTTATATATTTATAAACATTAATGAGGTCTCCCCTTAGTCTCTTCTTCTGCAAGCTAAAGAGACCCAGCTCCCTCAGCCTTTCCTCATAAGGGAGATGCTCCACTCCCTTAATCATCTTTGTAGCCCNCGTCCAGTCCACACTTCCTCAGTTTAGCTGTGAGGATGCTGTGGGAAACCTTGTCAAAGGCTTTACTGAAGTCAAGGTAGACCACATCCACCGCTCTGCCATCATCCATCCACCTCGTTATATCCTCATAAAAGGCTATGAGGTTGGTCAAGCACGACTTCCCCTTGGTGAAGCCATGTTGACTGCCCCTAATGACCCTCTTATCCTTGATATGCCTTGAGATGGCACCAAGGATAAGGTGTTCCATCACTTTCCCAGGGATGGAGGTGAGGCTGACCGGTCTATAGTTACCCAGGTCCTCCTTCTTGCCCTTTTTGAAGACTGGAGTGACATTTGCTTTCCTCCAGTCCTCAGGCACCTCTCCCGTTTCCATTAATGGTGATTATGGCATAATGTTATGTGTGAAAGAGGTAAAATACATGTCAAATTTAGCATTAACATTCTACAACAAAGTAGGAAGCTCGATTTAGCAGAAGAGGAACTAGGGAGAATAGCTTAATGTAGAATACTTTCGGTTTTATCTTTCAGTTTTCAGTTTTCTCTATTCTTTGTCTCTAATCTAATGTGGAAGAGTGTTTTTAAAAGATTTCATTCAAAAATCACTGTGTCACATACAGCATTACTTTAATAAGTTTGTCAGAAAAATGGATAAGTATATAACAACATCACAGGTCAATAATTTTAGAATTGTAATTATTCTTTTTATATTGTTCTATTGATGTTGGTGTTTCAAAGACAGTTATTTTTGGCATTAGGAATTAACACTTCAGAGGCTGGTAAAATAGAGAGATTACAATATCTGTGCTCATAGTGTTTGCTTACTCTCACTAATATGTTTAGCTTTTTGCACTGATGCTGGGATGTGATATTCTGGTGCCTATTCTACCGAGATGTCTATACATTCATGATTCTTGACCAGTCTTTGAAACTTTTTTTTTTTTTTTCAAAAACCCTTTGGATAAGGTCTAATAGTGAGATGTATTCAGAATGAAATCACTGGCTTGTCCCAGTTAACCACCATTTCCCTACTAGAAGTGTATTTACAAAGCCTAGTGCACTAGGGCTAAACTCTCTCTTTTTCAGCTCTTTACAGCAAAGTTTAACATAACAGTGTGGAACAGTATTCTTTCCACTTTTTGGGACATAATTTTCTCTTTTAAATATCTCAGGGGCAGAGGGAGAGGGGGAAACATTTCATGTATTTAAGTGCATGTAAAGAAATACTAGTAAAACAACTGAAACTTCAATCATCATTCGTAGTGACTGTGCACTAGCTACTGGATTACACCAAAGATTTTTCCACTTCTTTAAATAGACCAATTTTCTTAATAGCATCATTGCATATGTAGTAAATGTATCTCTGATGTTTACTCTGCTTTAATAGTGACTGTATTGTTCATTCATTTCAATCATATTTGGAGGCATCACAATATAGCCTAATTCATGCTGGCTTTTATTACTTACTAGGAAAACAAGAAAAAAAGAGTTTTAGTATTTTCTACTAAAAGGAGGTACTATGCAGGTTTTATACATTCTATATTTGATAATAACAAGTATCTCATTGCAGTATTACCAAAGAAGTATCTGTCATTTGTGACAAAGACGATGATGTCACCTAGAAAGCACCTAGAAAGCATTAAAATGGATGGATTTATTTTTGATTGCTTTGGACATACCATAAAAATATTATATTTCCCAGATGTTTACTATTTTTTCTTTTGCCACATCCACATTGGATTATAATTCTTGGACCCTATTTTAGTGCTAAAAACATTTCAATAAATTCATTAGGCAGGTTTCAGTTTGTGTGGCTACAATTGCCTTTTTTCATCTCTTAATTCCTTTTCATGCTGCTTATTGGTTCAGTTGATGCTTTCATAGCGCTAAACGCACCACTGTGTTTTCTGAAAAAAGGTCTGAGACAACAGACTAGCCAATAAATGTGATAGCTACTGGAAAAACGATTTCCTGCTCCCTGAGGACTTTTGAGCCTCAACAACTGGCTGTGGGACATTCTTTGCACAGCACATGTTGACAGAGAGAATACTCCAGGGTTTTATTATCCAAGTCAATTACTATGCTTCTGTGTCACAATCAAGGCCTGTAGATTGACAAACAATAGCAAGAGTAGTGATAAGAGGTACAGGGGCTTTGTATATGTCTTGCTGACCAGAGCTTGTGTAAGGTAGAAACTGGCTGGCAAATGGATCATGTACTACATTAGCAACCTGCATCTTGTTTAAAGTTGTGGAGTTACTCTTCATAATACCTCGTTATTTCAAAAGTTGCTTAGGAGCTTCTGGCCTGTAGAGATGGAGTAGTGAAGAGGGGTGGTTGGTTAGCCCTTTTCACAGAATCACAGAATGGTAGGGGTTGGAAGGGACCTCTGCAGATCATCTAGTCCAACACCCCTGCCAAAGCAGGTTAACATAGAGCAGATTGTGCAGGAATGTGTCCAGGGGAGTTTTGAGTCTCCAGAGAAGGAGACCCCACAACCTCTCTGGGCAGCCTGTTCCAGTGCTCTGTCACCCTCACAGGAAAGAGGTTTTTCCTTATGTTGAGGTGGAACTTCCTGTGTTACAGTTTGTGCCCATTGTCCCTTGTCCTATCCCCTCTTCACCACTGAAAAGATACTGGACCCATCCTCTTGACACCCACCCTTCACATATTTATAAACATTGATCAGATCCCCTCTCAGCCTTCTCGTCTCCAAGCTAAACAGCCCCAGATCTCTCAGCCTTTCCTCCTAAGAGAGATGTTCAGTCCCTTAATCATCCTTGTAGCCCTCCATTGGACTCTCTCCAGTAGTTCCCTGTCTCTCTTCTTGTATGCAGCTTTTCATTTTACCCCTTTGGAAAACTCCAGAGGTCCACCAAGTGTGGGATACTGCCCTTTTGGTGCTTTTCCAGGGATGTGAGGAATTTACTTTGAAATTTGTAGAGAAACATTATTGACAGAAGACCACTTTTCTTAAGCTACTTTCCAATTTTTGCTCTGCTAAATTGTTTATGGGAGCTATGAGAGATCCCTTATGTAGAAATAAGGCTTGTCATGCTTTAAAATGTTATAAACTATGTCTTTCCCCCCAGGGAATATATATTTCTTTGTTAGGGGAGAGATACCATTAGTGGAAGCCTAGTTGCCTACATAAAGACACTCATATTGTCCACTGATTTGAAATGAATGGCTTAACAAATGCTATGTGCAAGTGTCTACTGCATTGGTCAATAGAGACACTGCAGTTCTTGCATGTAATGTTTTTTTCTAGCTCAGGACTTCCTAAAGAGAAAAGGCCATTTACCATTTTGCAGTGAAGTAGATGAGATTTCAGCTGCTTCTTTGTGTTGATCTGCAGTAATTTATTACATCTAACATCCTCAGATAAACTAATGAGTCATGCTGCTTTAAAAGCCAAATGTGTAGTTGAAGCAGATACTAATTGCAGTGATTTCATAGATACCCTGATAATTCTGATGAAATATATAACTGCCAGGCAAATGTTAATTTTTGTCATGCTACCTGCAATTTTTCCAGCCACATCACAGAACCTAATATTAATAGCTAAAATGTGTTTTTTTCTAAAAGGAGGATGTCTTTTGACAGCAAGCCCAAAGTTTTCAGTTGTTAATTATTCCATAATTAATTGCCTCATTTTTAAAATGCCATTTTATTTCCAGTTAAAAATTGGTTAAATCCAACTAGATCATCTGACTAGATCCCTTTGTCCTTACTATCCTTGCTATCTATTGTTCAGACCTCTATATTAAATAATATTCTCTACAAGCAGAGATTACAGAATTTTGTGCCTACATATAGATTTTGATAACCCAGAGGCCTCTTCCAGTCTTATTTTTTTTACACACATCATTGCTAAGTCATATCATAAGCATCCTTATAATACGGTAAATAGCTTGAACATCTTAAAGGATTCCCTGTAATGAGGATTTTCTAGGCATCTGATCATTCTTGTGCCCTTTCGCTGAATTCAAATTAAATATTTCTTATGTCATTTTTATAGCAGGCGTATCTGAGCAGATTGTTGCCAAGAATGCTCTCAATGAATATCCTATAAAGAGGTAAAGGTCCATAAAGAACTCTTCATAAGTCTGTAAGTTACATTGGCCTTGTTAGCAGAAGCATCATGCTGGGAAATCTTGCTCATTGTGTTAAGTACCATGAACTCTATGTTGTTTCCAGAATTATTGCTTTCCAACATACATGCTTACATATTGTGAATGTGTTTTGATTTCCTTTATATATTTTAAATACCTTCTATATTGCTGCTCACAAACAGTTCCGTATTTTTCTAGCATCATTAACAAACCTGTCACTTCTAAATATCTTCTTTATATCATTTCTTATATTTTTGTTCTTCAAGTGATTTGACATATGAACATTCACACTGGCAGGGCACATATGCTAGACAGCTTAATTTGGGATCATTTTAACCTTAAGTGCTACTGTATTCTTCCTCCTTGCTCTATTGTGCATATGTTATGAGGGGAGAGGCATGCTCACTGCCTTAAGGTCTTTTCAGCAATCTGGCTAAATTAGGACTTTTCTGGAAGCTCATATCCTTGTCAATGACCTAGCTAGATATTACTTCTAAGTCTTTTCACATTGTAAATAATTACCATTCTCTTTTTGTAATATTCTCTTTTGTTCCTCTTTCCTCCAAGACCTTCCCTCCATTGAGCATTTCCCTGGATCTGAAGGGGTTCAGACTGTAGGAAACAGCCTTGGAAAAAAAAAACCCAAACATAACTCTGGAAAATATACTGTTCCCAGGTGCTTTCAAACAAAAGTGCATACCAAGTGGTAGATGTCAAGCTTAGAAGCCTACTCTGCTACCTCAGATGCTTGAGCATATACATACCTACAGCATGGTTATGTACAATAGTATATGGACATTGAGACAAGTAGTTTTTTGTTAAAAGCATTAAATTTATTTATTCTTCCAGATTATGAAATATGATATCTCAGACATGCTACTCAAAACATTCCACATAAGAATACATTTCTCAGTAAATTGCATTTTAAAATCTGCCAGAAGTTGGATTGCAAGTCAATCTGTGCTACTGTGCTAATTCTTAAACCAGAATGTTGCATAACACTAAATCACATGTTTGTATAAATCTAAATCATCACATGAGCAGTTGTTCTTACAGTCAACAAATGTACTCTCATTTAAAAAAAAAAAGTCTGAATGCAGTAGTAAAGGAAACAAACTCAAAAATTATATCTGCTTTAGTTCTTGAGGTAGCTTAGGTTGAAATGAAGCTTTGTGTATGACCATAGTTGAAAGTATATTTGACGTCTTGATAAAAATCTGTTTAACCTTTTAAAAATGCTGTAGTGGTGAAGGTAAACTCTCCAAACATCTCCCTGTATTTCCTTATTTCTCTGAAACCTAACACTTCTAAACCCACACCAGAGCTGCTAATGAATTCATTCTGGCCCCCTCCAGTTTTAATGTGTTTTCTGATGACAGAGATTCAAAAAAATAGGAATAAAGAGGAAAAAGAGAACTGAGAAAGAAAACAAAGGTCCAATGATTTAACTCCTTATCAGTTTTACATTCACCTCTTATGTGTCAACTGAAACCAATTTTGTGATCTTAATTTATTCCCTTTAAAAAGAGGGATTTGTGTATAACTGAAATGTTCAACCCATTTTTATGAGCAGGAGCAGAATCGTAGAGTAGGTCCTACTAGATCTGTTTTCAATGTAATTTATAGAAGGTTTTATTCCTATTTCAGAATGTTTTTGTAAAATGTAGAAAAAGAAATCTCAGACATGAAGAGGTTATTTAATCCTTCTTGCTTGGTGATTGGACCAAGTGTACTTGAAGCATCCTCAATAGATGTCTGCCTAACTGGCTCTTCAAAATCTGGAGCTTCTGCACCTTTTCTAGGGGATCTGTTTCCCTCAGTTTTTCTCTTTCAGGAATGTTTTCCCTGTTGCCCAACTTAAATATCCCACAGTACAATCTAGGCCTGTGAACAGAATTCACAGTGGATGTGAATAAGGTTCATTCCTGTCGTCTTTATCATAGCCTTCCATGCACCTGAATGCTCACTCTCCCCGGAGTTTTCCCTTTAACAGAACAAATGAGCCCAATATCTTCCATTGTGGCTTGTAGGCCATGTTTTCCAGGCCTCTGATGTTTTGTGTTGTTATACTTTCTCCAGCTGGTCCAGGTGATTTTCTGTGACGTTACAATTCTGTGGCAGCGTTATGTTTTTTGTTGAGTTCAATTTGACATTTTAGAGGACCTTGGAATATAATGTGCTTTTGTCCTTTCATCTTTGCATTTCACAAAGTTTGTTTAAAAAACAAATTACTGGGGGTCAGATAGAATCTGCAATTAAACCTGTTCTGTTGTCTACCAGCACTGGACTGGAACTGTCTTCACTGTTTAATTGATCTCTCACCACTCCATTCTACACAAGTAGTTTTCTTGCTTTCAGAGTGTAGCTACATAAACCGCCATGCACTTAATTGAAATACAGAAGATTCAAGGGCAAGTTATTTTTGCTTATTTGCTGTAACCACTATCTAATAGAAATATATAGTATTTATCTTTTTCCTCCTGAAGTAAGAAAAAGAAAATTGCCTCTGGCAGTTTACTGTTATTTAAAATGCTTTTATGTTTTAAATATTTTTGATAAAAAATAATGGCTTCAAGGTTGATGTCCTCTAGTTGATTACTGGGAAGTCTGCAAGATCCCTGAAATCTTGTACCCTGAAATTGCAAGGAAGTATAATGTCTCAGCCTTTTTGTGACTTTAGTTGCCTCTCAACACCAGGTTAGGGCTTTTGTTGCAACTGCTTGTATTTGAAGACTCCTTCGTAGCTTTATTCTTTTGACTGTGCAAGAACCTTCTATTTTCAGTTAACATGCCTTTGTGGCTGCTCTGTATTTTAATAAACTGACTATTGCCTTTCTCCCACGCTGTTATTTCTATCCAGTGCTTTGGATTTCCTTTTTACTAATGAAGTAATGAAATCTGATGGAGCAAAGAATTGCAGCTGACTTTTCCCAGATTGATCATTTTGAATACCCAAAAACATTCTGTTAATAACTTCATCAAGAAACATTCCTTTTCCTTTGTTATTTGCATTTGTGGCATCCTTAGTCTTTGTCACATATTCTTGTTAAAAGGATGCCAAAATGCATTGTATGCTCTTAAATATAATTCTGTTTACTTTTTTCATATCTCTTTCTGTCAATAAATTGTTATCTTCTTCCATGGCTCTTTTCATCTCTTGGGACATCTCCTGCATTCCTCATGTATATCTTTCTTCCTTTAAAGTACTGGGGTTTTTTCTGCACAGTCTTTCAGGGAGATCTTTCACCTTATAAAAAGCAGGACTGTTTTACTCTTTGAGAATGTATCAGTTTCACTCCCATTACTGTATTCCTTTTGTGTGATTAGTCAGATCAGTGCTTGCAAATATTTGTGAGTGTCTGGTGTGCTGGTTCTATTTAAACTTTATTCACTTTCCTTATCCCCACTTCCTAATATTTAGATGGTCATTACTGGCTATTTAATAAAAACCTCAAAAAAGTAAAACAACCTGCCTGCTACTCCTTCCTGGTCTGTACAAAGAAGGATAAACTCTTTTGAAAACATTGAAATGCAAAAGCTAAGGTCAAGTCCCAGATATTCTCTTTTCTCAGCCTCTCATTGAGGATGAGGAACTGCTTGGGGGATGAGACTTTATTTGCCTGTGGTAAATGCAACAACAGCAGGAGGTTTCAGTCCCATCCATATGGGCTGGGAAAATGTCATGGGTCTTTTATGGGTTATGATACAACATGCATATCTGTGTAGACATAGATTTACTAGGATCAAATTTTTAAGCTAAGTTCCTTCTCAGTTTTTTAAGCTAATCAGACAAATCCCATAAGGAAAGTAAGCCTTGATTTGGTCCTAAGCATTGTATGTGAGCATCCCCACATGGTTAAAAGGGGGGGAAAAAACCCAACATGAAAGTAGTGTTACCTTTTAAAAAAGGGAACTACACAAAAATCAGGGAACTGATTGAAAAGAGCATTGAAGAGATAACTTGAAATCCAAAAAGGCAAGGAGACATGAAAACAATTTAAACCACCACATGAGAGTCTCAGAAGACAACTATTTATTTAAAATATTCTAAATAGACCAAAAAGACAAAAGTTGTTGAAAAGCAGAGTAAACAAGATTCCTGGGAATAAACAGTATAAGAACAGACACTCTGAGGCAAAGGAAATTACCATCTAGCCCAGTATCTTGTTGGTAGCCAGTATCTTTTACCTATGAAAAAGTGGAAAAGATATTCCTATGCATTTAGTGATACTTCCCCAGTAATCTATCTGGGCACAAGGAAATCTGTGGCTCAGTTACTTTATGAACTAGAATTGATGTTGTCGCATTTAACTAATTTAGACATCCACAGGTCCTGTGGCACACTTTTTCAGCTCAACTGCATATGCTGTGAAAAATAATTTCCTTTTGCTTGTTTTAGTCATTGCCTGCATAGTTTTATTTGATGCTCACTTAAGTCAGTCTCAAATACTCTAAAGCCCAGATCAGTGTGTGCCTATCTTAAAGGTTCTTTTCCATTGCTACTGTCATTGGATTTTTCAAATTCAGCAGCTATCAGCTTTCTCATTATAAGTCATCAAATATGACTGCTCAAGCAGTAAGACAGTTACAAATCTGTGTAGCATTTTTTAATTTTTTGCTTTTAGCAGATAGTGGAAAATTACTGTATTGATGACTTTACACAGGATAATGAATTTTTCATGCTTTAGTGATAGCTGACAAGCCCAAACATTCTTGCAGCATCAAATAGGAAGATTCATGTAGTATTTAAAAAACAGTGTAATATTGTGGTAGTTTAGCCATGGTCCACAGCCAGACTCTCACCCAGCTGCTTATGCACTCCTCCTCAACCCCAGCAGGAAAAGGGTAGAACATAGGGGAAAAAAACAGGGATGAGAAAGCTCATGGATCAAAATAAAGACAGAGATATCACTTACCAATTACCGTTGTGGGTAAAACAGACTTAACTTTGGGGAAATTAACTTAATTTCTTGACAACTAACATAGCTTCAGCTAGCGAGAAGCAAAAGAGACAGGTAATTAAAGCCACATTTTTCCTTCCATCTTTTCCAGGCTTAACTCACTCCCAACTCTTCTACCTCCCCTCAAGCAGCATAGGGAGGATAGAGGGGTGGTCAGTACATAGTGGTTCGGCTCTGCTGCTGCTCCTTCCTTCTCATGGTTTTCCTCTGCTCTAGCATGGGCTTCCCACAGACTGCAGTTTCTTCAGGCATACCCATCTGCTCTGGCATTGTTCTACATGGGCTGCAACATGGATATCTGCTCCAGCATGGAGCTTTTCCTCCTGCTGTGCCCATGGTGTTTCCTCTGCTGTTGCTCACTCTTTGTTTCCTCATCAGCTCTCTGTCCAGCATTTCCTGCCCTTCCTTACACATATTTTCCCAGAGACACCACCAGCTTTGCTGATGGGCTCAGCTGTGTTCTGCAGTGGGTCTATTGCAGAGCCACTGATCTCTTCTTCCCCCAAAGGCTACCTCTGCAGCTCCTCTGCTGTCAAAACCCTGCCACCAATGCAAACATGGTCATCACAGAAGAGAGATGGGGACCATAATGACTGACAGTGGTGTGGGAGGCTGGAAGGGAACTCTCAGTGACAGCTGGTGGTATGCTGGGTAGTGTGTCCTGTGAAACCATGGCCTCGGTGTTCTGAAACCTTTCTATGCCTTTTCACAGTCTATCTTTCTCCTAGTTATTCAGGAAAAAAATAGTCTGATACTTGTTCCTGTTCATTGTGTCACTTTGCTCTAAAGCCTACTCTACTGTGACATTAATTTGTATCAACTTCTTTGGTTCATACCCCAGAATTAATAGTTTTGCATCTTCCCAATCTCCTTTTGTTGACAGGAATGAACAGTTTTTTGGCAGTCTTTCTTCAGTGCCTTTCAATCTTCCTTTGACTCCACCAACTCTGGTTAAGATCCCTTATAACAAAAATCCTTTGTTTATATTGCTTAGAGAAAGTTGCTTCTCCATAAATTTTTTGCATGCTTTTTAATGATTTTACGTTCTTGTCTATTTCTAATGTTTGGAAGGAATGTCAGTTTGGAAGACTGCCTTTCTCCAGCTGCATATGTGATCCTTTAGAAATGCTCTAGCTAGAGTAGATCCTGACACCCATCTTCCATCCCAATTCCAAGTTACATTGGCTACAGTAATCTTTCAAATGTGAGAGGACTGAGGGAAAATAAGATTATAACTTGGTTTTGTTAAATTTGCTTTGCTTTATAGGTCACGTTTGGTTTTGTGCATGAGTCAGTCTGTCACAGTTACCTTTAATAATGCCCTTTACAGAATTGAAGGGAACCCTCAGGCAGCCCAGGGCTGATATGCTGCAACAACTGGGGCTACATTTAATTTTTTAATTCATTAAAAAAAAGGCCTAGTGTTCATAGGGATTATGTGCAGCTGTAATACAATCCACACTGACAACACTCTTTAAGAGCACAATTGCAGTAAAGAGGTTTACTCCGGATAAGCAACTTGTCATCTGTGATTCTGCAATGTAGAGATTGCTGGACAAAATCTATGAAGAATGAAATTTTAAATTAATAACAACTCCATTTTCTCTCCATATTTAAAAAAAAAAATGCACCGATAATCTTCCTTCATTTTAAGATATTCTTCCAGGTTATTTTAAAATACATCCTTTCATGGTCACCATATGTGAATGAACATTTGTTTTCTGGTACCATAGGGGAAAAAAAATATGTTGAGCTTGTTATAGTAGTTATAAAAATAGGAGACGGAAGTGTTAGCAGGCCTGGGACTGTTATTGTGACATGCAAATACATTGCAGAGTCCAAGGATGTCTGGGGGTTTTTTTCTTGCTCTCACGAGAGAATTTAGACAAAATCACAAGCTTTGTTTCTCTTTTTATACCAGCTTTTTATGTTAAATCTTTCTTTTATATGTAATCTTTTGTTGCTCTATTAATATATGGCTTCCATGCCATTTTCCTCATTTTGTATAGAATGTAGAGCTAATTTTTCTTCCCCCTATGAATTTTCTAGAGTTCTTGTAAATTAATGTATGCATCTTCAATGAGTTTGAGGAACAAATGATATGTCACAGCCCAGTTTAGAATCAGTAGCATATGAATAACATATTGCTGTTAGCTCAAGTCCCATTAATTTTAGCATATAAAATGCAATTAAATATTATTGTTGTTGTTAGTGGTTTTGTCCAAGCTCTGTGTGAGGATTCTCAATTCTACCATCAGACTATCATTAAAAAGCTGTGCAATGCTATAAATAGATGTACTATAACTTACTCACATGAATCGTTGTGCCACAGTTTCTTCCTAATTTTTTTAGTTCAGTGAAAATTATTATCCAGCCTGTAAAAGACGTAAGTACATTGTTGCATAGCATACATTAGCATTTTAAAGATATTAGTGGCTGAAGGTGAATTGTTTGGCAGGTGTAAACAGTGTAAATGAAGGTGCACCTGAGAGAAAAGGTAGTGGCAGCACCACAGTGTAATATGTTTAGAATGGAAGCATGGATGCAGTAGGTGAATCTCAGGAAACTCTGCTGATAGCTAAGTAGAACTGCACATGGTTGGGATGACTTAAAATGTAGGCAGTTGTAAGATCTTCAAAATTTATGATGTACTATCAAGGACACAATTAATTAAAGAGAATCAGGTCAGCTTGATGATTGTTGAAACTTTTGGTAAAAATATGAAGTCTATGTTATGAATATGTTTAGGAAAATAACCATCCATTTTGAGGAAGTGTGATTTTTCTAGATTATGATAGAAATGTAGAAGCCATGTGATAAGTGTCTGTTAGTCATAGTGATGATTTACAGTGATTTCCAGAAAAAGCATGCCATTTTTTTCCATACTAGTAAGGGTAAACTAAGTGATCAGAGTCTCAGTGACCAGATAAAAAAATTCAATGCTATGGAAGGGGATAAGGACTTCAACCCTTCTGGGATCTTACATAAGCAAAGAGGCAAGACAACTAGACAAACTGCAGAGTGTAGAGAGCCATGAGAGATGGGGCGAACTCGTAAGAGATGGAGGGAGCTGCAGGGGTGGCAGCAATGTGTGCCACTACTGAAAGTAGATTGAAAGTTTTCAAAAGAGATTCAATATCCTTTTAACCTCCAAAATCACCTTAAAATGTGGTGCTGTTCCCTGACTTCACTGTTAAAATCAAGAAGGCCCTGACAGCATACACCAAAGAATCCTCTACAGATATCACCAGATGCCCCAAAGATGGTACTGATAGCATTATAGAGAATCCCTCAAAACTTGTTTCAGAAAGCTTCATGTTGATCATGAATTGATGTAGCTCAGTGGTACTTCTCAGATTTAAAAACATGTTAACGTATGCAATCCTCACTGAAAATGAAAAAACACTCCAGATCATAATAAACAGCTGTGGTGCAGGGGCAAAGTGGAAAAAAATATAATGTGCACACACAGCAGACTTCAAGAACACCTTACTCAGGCCATGGTTTCATATCTGGAAAGGCTGTTGCTGGTATAGCCTGGGTACCTTTGCTATGTGTAGGAAGGGCCAGCCATTTAATCCATGAAGATACTTGTCCAGAGTTCTCCCAACTAGCAACTGGTACTCATTTCTGCATCCTCCTCCTGTCACCTTATGTAGCCTCTTTGTCCTCATATCCCTGCTTCAAAGGGCTTTCTTCCACCTCCTCTTCTGGGAGCAGAATTCATTAAGAGATTTACTATGGAATAGTAATTTTCAGGCAGTTTTGTTTCTTTAATACTCATGAAAAATCTGATGCAAGATCAGCACATGGTTCAGTCGCTGTCTTTGTCTAGTATATCACATTTCCTATAGTTAGAGAAGAGCTGCACTGCTACTGGATTCAAAGAGGACCATTCAAAGAGGACCACTCAAAGAGGACCAAAACAACTGGTCATTTACCTGTAGTGAGACATTTTCACCGAGAGGAGAAAACAGTGTGTAATGTAACTGAAAAATCTAGCAAGAGTTGACAAGTCAACTTCATTATTTCTGAATTACACAAAGTCACTTTCAGTTCTCCAGTGCAGTGACTTATCTTAAATGATGCTGGAATTTCAACCTGTTAATATAGGTAGGTAATAAGACAAATTTTAAGAAGCAGGAAAGAAAATAAAATTACTAGTATGATATGATACAAGGTTTTCACTCCAGGAAAATGTGTGCTTGAGTTAGTCAGGTGCTTAGCCTGGCCTTAATGAATGAATCAGTTTCTTAGTCTGAAAAGCCCACATATTTAAAAAAATTAAATTAAATTAAATTGTCCTCTAAAGAGGTTTTTATTTTGTGAGGTAGTTTTGGCATTGGGAACATTCTGGCATCAGCTGCAGGGTGAGTGCAGTGACAGCTACTTCTGAGTCACTGCCTGTGTGAACAGGGATGCAGGGTTGTTTATCCCTCAGTGGGAGATGTGCTGTTGAGCAGATTAGCAAACAGCACTGCAAGGGCTGCTGTAACTCCACCGTACCCATCTCTTTGTGATAATTATAACTGGTGCAGTGTTGCTGTTCTGTCCCCATTGCCACAAGATCCCACCTGCCCTGTGTCCAATACCTCAATGCAGGGCAGTATGTTTGCTGGACAATATGCTCATAACTGTTCTTCATTCAGAAAAGGAAGATTTTAACTTTCCAACTGTAGAGATGTGTGTTGGGTTAATTGTGTTTTTCAAAGGGAATAAACATGATGTAGGTGAACCTATATTTGAATGTTATGTAGCACCCACTGTTAAATACACTGTACTATTTTTGTAGACCTTATCACCCTCTACAACTACCTGAAAGGAGGTTGTAGCAAAGTGGGTTTTGATCTCTTCTCCAAAGTAACAATGATAGAACAAGGAGAAATAGCCTCAAGTTGCTCCAGTGGAGGTCTAGCTTGGATATTTGGAAAAATTTCTTCACAGAAAGGATTGTAAACACTGAAACAGTCTGCCCAGGGGAGTGGTGGAGTCACCATCTCTGGAGGTATTTAAAAGATGTGTAGCTGTGGCGCTTAGGGACATGCTTTAGTGCTGACCTGGCAGTGATGGGTTAATGATTGGACTTGATGATCTTAAAGATATTTTTTATCTTTTTGGAAAATTAAATTAGCATTGAAAAGATAAATGTTACTGTAAGTTTAACAACAATTAGAAATAAGCATGAAGTATTTTTTTTTAACTGTACAGAAATGAACTGATTTGTCTTTTTCAGAGTAGGTTCATATTCGGGAACTATGCCATGTGATAACCCATAATAAAGCTTTTTTTTTTTTTAATGCTTTTGCATTCATTGTGGAAGAAAGGAGTTTCAGATGTTTATGGAAGACTCATTACAGAATTTATCTCAAGGTGAAGTGTGAGAAGGAGAGGTCAAGGAACAGATATACTAAATAAAATAAGTGGTAATAAATCCTCATATCTGTGTGTTCAGCAGAGAGATCTAAAGAAACTCAGGAATGAAGCAGCTGAAAGGCTGCTGCTACTTCTTATGTGGAGTCTCTCACCAAGAGTTTTGCTGATACTGCAGGACAGGAAGTAGGCAACAGTGATGCCAATTTTAGCAGAGCTCCAGGGAAGACCAGGGGATGACCAGCTTAGAATCCCAATGTCTGTTCTTGACATATTAGTGGAAGTAGAATACAAGATTGAGAGTGAGGTATGGAAGAAAAGTCAAGACAGCTTTTGTAGAGAATAAACTAAGAATTCTTTGAAGGTTTCAGCGATCCCAAGGGTGAGAATGAACCACTTGTTATGAGCTGCCTGGTTTCTGTAAGGCAAGATCCCTTACAAAATAGTCTTGAAGAAAGTAAGCAGTCATGGGACAAGATAAATGTCTTTGTGTGGTCAAATATTTTTAGTTTGATTACTTCCCATTGAGAATTTTTTTTAAAAATATTTATATAAAAAAAATTCACTCATGTCCCTTCAATTTTCTTTCATGCAGAGATTATTTTTGAAGGAGTGTTCTGCAGTGCTCCAAAAAGTAAAGATTTGAGTGAAAAGTGCTTATCAAACATAAAAATACAAGTCTCAGAAACAATAATTTGTTGTTGGAGCATGTTCCACCAGTCTGCACAGTGTTATTCACAGAAGTCCTTTAGTGTTGCATAGTACACATAGCATGAAGATCTGAAGATTTGATTTCTTGTGTAAGATATTTTTAGCTCTCTATTTTTGTATAACATAAAGCCTGAGTATGCAAGTATACAGATGGTAATTTATGTGCATTTCTGGAAGATGAAAAGAATAATTAATAAGGTGCAAGCTTGTTGCTTTTTTTTTTTCCTCGCCTTACTGTAGCCAGATATATTTGTTTATGAAATAACATGGATATTAAGGGTAGCACCAATTGTTACTGTAAAATTAACATCAGGAATTTTCTTTGCTTCTTCATGAAAATGTTCCTGGCTAGTGTTTGAAAATAGCAACTGTCATAGAATCATAGATTGGTTTGTGTTGAAAGATAATTTAATTCTAAATCCCCTGCCATGGGCAGGGAGACCTTCCACTAGATCAGGTTGCTCAAGGTCTCATCCAACCTGGTCTTGAACACCTCCAGGGAGGGGACATCCACAACGTCTCTGGGCAACCTGTTCCAGTATCTCACCACCTTCACAGTAAAGAATTTATTCCTAATATCTAATCTAAATCTACTCTATTTCAGTTTAAAGTCCATTGTCCCTTGTCCTATCATTATACTGCCTAATAGAGTCCCACCCATCTTTTGTGTAGGCCCCCTTTAGGTACTGGAAGGCCGCTATAAGGTCTCCCCAGAGCCTTCTTTTCTCCAGGCTGAACAACCCCCACTGTCTTAGCCTGTCCTCATAGGGGAGGTGCTCCAGCCCCTTGATCATCTTTGTGGTCCTCCTCTGGACCCGTTCGAGCAGGTCCATGTCAAATGCTGTGGGCCCGAGAACTGAACACAGTACTTCAGGTGAAGTCTCATGAGAACAGAGTAAAGGGGAAGAATCACCTCCCTTGACCTACTGGTCACACTTCTTTTGATGCAGCCCAGGATACAATTGGCTTTTCTGTCACTGACAAAGATGTTAAACAGCACCGGTCCCAATACCAACCCCTGAAGAACACCACTCATCGCTCATCTCCACCTGGAAATCAAGCCTTTGACTGCAACTTGAATGTGACCATCCAGCCATTTCCTTATCTATTGAGTGGTTCATCCATCAAATCCATGTCTCTCCAATTTAGAGACAAGGATGTCATGTGGGACAAGCCAAGGCAGATGATGTGAGTTGCTCTTCCCTTATTCACCAACGCTGTAACCCTCTTGTAGAAGACCACCAGATTTGTCAGGCATGATTTGACCTTAGCAAAGCCATGTTGGCTGTCTCCAACCACCTCCTTATTTTCCATGTGCCATAGCATAGTTAACAAAATGATCTACTCCATGATCTTGCTGGGCACAGAGGTGAGACTGACTGGCCTGTAGTTCACAGGGTCTTCCTTTCTTTGCTTTTTAAAAATAGGAGTTATGTTTCCTATTTTCCAGTCAGTGGGAACTTTCTTATTGATTACTTAAAAATAAAGCAAAAAGATTGGATTTAGGTAATTGAATATATTTTAAACCTGGCCAACTGCTACAGCCATTTTTCCTTTCTGTCTCCTATATCACACTGAAGAAGCATGGTTTATTGCTGGTTTTCCAATTCTTCCTGGGCCATATTTTGTTGTTTTCTGTTTACTCCTTTCTTCTGCACTGGAAGCAGAAACATAAAAATACTGTGTTGCACATGCTGTTGGATTTCTGTACTGCTTGAATGGAAAAAGTACATATGGAGAGTCATCCTTTCAATGTCCTACTGTTAGATCTGAAGAACACAAATGTGAACCTATAGATGAAGAAAGTTAGCTGAAACCAGCAAAGGAAGTTGTTACCAAAATGTCACCTTTACTTGAGAATAAAACAAACTTTGAAGAAGTTGTGCTGGAAGATGAAAGATGACTTGTCTGGGTGGCTGTTGCTGTCCTGAATCCAATTATTTTTTGCCCAGCTGGTAGAGCTGTAGGTTTGTCAAAGAAAGATGGACAGGTTGCACTGAAATAGCTGTCAGTATTTCAGCACACAGTTTCAGACCAAAGCACCAGGCTTCTTTGGAGACTACACAAGGAAAAGTATATAGCAGAGGAACTGATACCACACCAAACAGATAAGATGCAGATCTTTATCTGTCAAGCATTAAATAAGGGTTAATTGCCTTGTGTTTATGCAGTCTCATTCCCTGAACAACAGTTGTTATGAGCTAAGGGATGAGCTTTTGCAATGAAAGTTTTTCTTGACTTGCCCAAATATGAAACAGTGTTTTGCCCCCAAATAATTATAGAATTTTCTCATTGCACAGGCTGCAGTCTTTGCAGGAGTAGGCGTAGCTGCAAAAGCTTAACCTTGCCGGTTCACTGAAAGATTTCATTCAAACTTTAAACCACACTTGGTATGACAAAGCATGACTCATGCAGGTCCTTGGGTGGAATAGCTGCCAGTCTCAAAAAGAGAAAAAAAGAGAAAAATTACAGCACAGTTAACTTATTTAGAATAAGTCCTTAGAATAAGTTAACTCTTCAGTCAAGGAAAACTCAGAATTGCTGATGAAACAGAAGAATTACCAAGACTTGAAAATGCATCTCTTGTTGAGTACTTGCACGGCAAAGTTTCCTCCAGCCACCTTCTTGAAAGCCCTTCTAGTTCAACAGTTTCCAGTGCCTTCCAGCATTGAAATAACCTCAGCAAGTCCTTTCTGGGTCTCTAAGAAATCTTGCTGTCACCTTCATGCTTGGTTAGCAGTCTACTTTGCAGAAGTCAGTTGCTCTGCAGCAGAGTGATAGCCCATTTCTTTGTGCGCTCTCCCTGTTTGCTCCATCCCATCTTCTGAAAGTTTCCTCCGCTGCTCAGTGGCTCTCATTTAGATGGATCTCCTGGGCTCAGAGTGCAACATTTCAAGGAGAGCATTTGGTTTTCCTTTCTTCCCTTCCAGTCACACCCCTTGAAAAAAATAACAATTTTTTAATACTGAGATTGTAAACTGCAAGCAAGCAAGTTCGGCAATGACCCAAGCTGAATATATAGGGCACTTTTCTGCAGTGAAAGCCCTGATTCATCAGAGTACAACAGTGTATTTAGCACATGTTCTGTGGATTCTTGGCAGAACTTGGCATTTGTGTGTTGCTAAGCTGGGCTGGATGTGGCAATGCAAGTGCTGCTGAATATAGCTATGAGGCTGTCATGGAGAGGGCAACCACTTTAAGGTGTGCCTTGGAGGCTTTGCCAAATCGGGAATGAAAAGGAAATCATCTCACTTTGGCTTCTTGATAACAATAGTGTGCTAATAAAAATCAAAAAGTACATTTTATAGCATTTATTACTGTAAGTAGCTGAAAACATAGAGAAGTCTTACTTTTTTTTTCCATTTTCTTCAAAATTATATAGTGTAATTGGCAGGAACAGCAATTCTAGTGTGAATAAAAGAAGGCCATATTCTGTAATTTTGCTAATAGCATGCAGAAAGAATTTTTAAGCAGTAAAAAAATTTCACCAAAAGGACTGGAACAAGAGCCAAATATGAAAATAAGCATCTTGTTACACTAATGATGTAAATTTTAAGTTCTGCCTTCCCTTCCAGGAACTATGGTTCCTATATGCTAAATAGTCAGCATTATGTGCCTGTACTGCTGAGGTTTCAGGAATAAATAATAAATTATGTTCTTCTGAATTATGTGCTAAAATTTTATCAGTTATTATCTATACTCAGAAAAGAGTGTGTCTTCAAAATAACCTTCTGTTTTCCTTTAATTTTATCTCTTTGAACAGCAACACAATCCTCATTGGTCAAGATGTTTTTCTGATGCATAGATGTGTTAATTCATATTTAAAATGTAGAGTTTCAAAATTCATCAAATTAAATAAAGGCATGGAGTATATTGATGATGTATGCTAGAAATTATCAAAAAGAATTTTAGGTAAAGAAGTCAAAATTTTTCAAAAACTTGGAAGTTCTTTAAATCATAGAATAGGTTTAATTCATCCATGGCATAATGTTGCCAAAATCAATCAGCTGCAGATTTGGTATTTGCTTTTTGCAGTATATTTAATTCATATTGACACGTACAAATGTGCTGGCATCAGTGTGTAATCTGGGATTCCAAATCAATAGAAATAAAACACGGAATTGGTAAAACTTAGACCCATTTAAAACCCCTCAGCATGTGAAACTTTTAGATAGCAACAATCCTGGACCTAATCCCACAAGAGAACAGACTGGGACCCAGCTTTCCCTGTGTTGAAGTACATTTGCCAAATGTCTCCATGGGGTTGTACACCCCATGAGACAGAAAGAGGGAGCGCAGCAGCCCTTGTGCAGGAGCCTGGGGATTAGGGAATTCATTGGGATCCCTGCAGAGACAGGAAATCTAGCACATGCTGCAGTGATTTTTAAGTAGTTTCACTTTGTAGCGGATTAGCTTCACCTGAAAAGGTTGCTAGGGCTCTACCTCCAAAATAACCTCATCCTTACTGATAAGCATTTTTCCTTGGGGATAGAGAGGCTTTTTTGGCAGAGGACTGTTTTGAACATAGGTCGCTCACGGAGAGCATTGTCTAACCACTGGATCTCCCATTAAAATGCAGAACCTGCTGGAGCTGACACCCTGTTTCTGCAGCACCGGTAGCTGTGGCTCAGCTCTGAGCCTGTGTTAGCAGCTGCACATCGCAGGGGGCTGCAGTGCTGAGCTCTGAGGGGGCACTTGTGAATTGGCACCTGCCAGTCAAAGCTGCCTCCAGCCTACTATGGGACACGTGAAAATAACCATGGAAAAAAACTGCTTAAAAATTACCCATTGAACGCCAAAATGGTATCTAATCAGAGGCCCACAGTGCCCCAGCCAAATACAGTTCAGACAGAGGCAGCTGCTGTAGGCTGGAGACAAGCTGTTGTATGTACAGAATTCTCCATATCAAAAGAGGGTAACTACACCCCTGAGTGGCTGTGGCCCGTGGACGACCCATACAGTGGCAGGGACACACCTGAGGGCATTGCAGCCCCTCAGTGGGCTGTCACTGCTGGAGCAGGGACATTGAAGAAAACGGCAGCAGAAACCATTAAGCATAAAGCAAGAGAAGTGGTTAAGCACACAATGGCAGAAAGAAACCAACACAGATACCACCTCAGCTTCCTACATCACCTGTCACCTTGTCACAGGAATTTTGATGGGTATAATGCACAACAAATATAAAGAAAATGGGGACCAAGAAGTGCAGAGGATAGTTGATTGTGTATTTGTCTTAGTGTTTATTTGCTGCTTTTGTTTTTTTTTTCAAACCTGCGATCAGCAATGACAGGTTTATTTTTGTTTGCATTAGATTAATTCATTTAAAATTTCCTGACTCTAGACTGTTTTGCCCACAACAGAGTCGCAAGCAAATAAAGGTGCCTCCTCTCAGCACAGAGCTAAGCACCTGCTGGCTCTGAGTACAGAATCATAAGCAACACTCTATGTGTTATGTGGCCTCCTCTTTCAGCTCTATTTTTTCTCAGTCACATTTCTAGGATTCCGATTTCCACTGTGCATTGCACACACAGTCTTAGTGTCTGTCCTCTTGGGATCGACTTTCTCTAGGTGACAAGGCATTTGGAAGTCTGGTATTTACCATCCCAGACTTTCTGTGATTAAGCCTGAGTTTCTGTCTGCTTCCTTACATGGCCAAATACATCTGGAGCCTACCATAGAAAACACTTCTGAAATTGTACACACAGTAACATGGAAAATGTTGTTTAGGTGTTTTAGAAAATAAAACCAAGATAATTCTGAAAGCTTAAACCCTTGCTGTGATTTATGCTAATTTTTTTTGGTGGTTAGGCCCAGTAATAAGCAAATGGATATTCATGAATAGTTTAGCATGTATCTGCCATATAGTTTTTTTCAAAGCTCTGTTTTCCTTGTTTATTTCCAGTGGGAGCAAAGGTTTCAATTTTAAACTTTATGTAGTAGCTAGTGAATATAATCATAAATGAGCATTTGGGAGATTTCAACAAGTTACATATTCTGTGAATAAGCAAAAGAGAAACTTTCATTCGTGAGATAGAGATAGAATGCAAATCATTCTTGTTCCCTTTTATTTAGACTGTTGTAAGGAAACAAAAGGTCTGCTTTATGAATGCCTTAACAGTGTATACCCTCCAGACATCTGCCTGTTCTTTGATTTCTACCTAGGTTGAGTCAGCTTCCTCTGTCTTCAGGACCAGAGAGTGAGCTGGTGAATGAATGGTGCTGCTTAACTGCTGCTCAGAAAAAAGGTGTTAAATTATACAGCTTGCATCATTAAAATTTATCATTGCTGTTTCACAAGAAGTAGGATAGATCCTTACTGCAGGTTCATTTTTCATTTATATATGGATGAAATAAATTTCTTGAATTCACTTCTACTTGAATAAACTTCTCCCTCCGTTTAAGTGGTCTGTCCTATGGGCCAAACCAATGGTTATCTACCTCTACTCTTGGCTAATCTAACACGATAAAATATTGGAAAATTAACAGTGAAATAAAGAAATCCATTCTTGCATGCTTAGTTGGTATTCTGTAAGCAGATGGCTAAAACATCAGCAGGCAAAGTCTGAAGTAAAAACAACCAGTTTTATGCTAACTAGTAGAGCATGGAGGAGCCATGCTGTCAATGTGCTTCAGACATGATCCTCTAACTTAAGTGTAATGCTATGTCTTAGAAATGCTTTTGGTTTTGCTTTGGATTTGATGCTTCAACCACAAGGTTTGACTCTAAACTGGGCAGCTGAACAGGATACCTCTGTATTTTGGAAAGGGCTTCATAGACACCTTTCAAGCGGTACTCATCACGGGTGCTTTGGAAGAAGGAAAAGATGGGAAGAGAGAGCTGTGTATGGTTTTGTTCATTTCTAGTGAAAAAATAACATAAAACTCTTCTCATCAAAATGTGAAGTGAGATGTACTGAAGTTAAGGGGTTTATTGTTTAAAAGAATTGTTTTGAGAACATGCCAGCATTGTAATATTTCACCATTATTGAAGGCTGATATAGTAATAACCATGTTAATCTCATCAAATAGACTCTTTGCAAACTGCTGCTTCTGTCTATTCAGCAGTGATCTTGAGATATATAAAACTTAAAGAGTTAACAGAATCTAGCAGAAACAAACCTTGAAATTGTGTCAATTAATTAAGCAGCTCTGGCTGTGTATGTCGTTATGTTTTGTTTTCACTCTATTGTTTTGCTGTCTGATGACTCGTCTCCTGAACAGCTGCAAGATAGGCACGTATTCTGAAGGTGTAGTGAACCTAATTTGCAAAATTAGTCATAGACAAACTGCATATGCAAAGTGTAATCTATACATAAACATTAAGCATCCTCTAAGTTCCTTGAAGGAATTTGTCTTTGCCTAATGTGTGGTGAGCATGTGCATTTAAATGAGCTTTCAGGCCCATACACTGAAACTGTTTCAGCAAAGCAGTGCTTTCAGATAGCTTTAGTGTTATTTGGAGATGAAGGTGACTGGCTAGTTGTTAAATGAACATTCACAGAGTTACTCAGCAGCAAAAGAGCTGGGCATATTGAGAGTGCAGAATGGTGCATATTTAGCCTGAAAACCAATATGTGTCTTTCAGTCAAAAGTCTGGGTCAGTTGTACCATTCTTGCTAAGTGAGCAAGTCACGACAGAGATGTTTTGCCATTGCAAAATGATTTGAAGACACCTCATCCCCTCCTGAAGGCTTGGCTGGAGCTCGGGGCCAGTGTGGAGAGGACAGCCCCTCTCCCCTGGGCAGAGGATCCCAGACAGCACTGCCAAGGCAGATCCTCGTCTGGACCCTTCGCTGGAAGCTGCTTTTCAGCTGCAGCTCTGCTGCTTGGCCTCACCTCAGCTGCAGCTCCCGTGAAATGTCCACCATGCCTGTGCTTGACCACAGGCCCTTTGGTCTGGCCCTGGCCTCAGCCCCCAAGCGGCAACTGAGCCACTCTGGGCCTGCCTGCTTGCCTGACCATGGGGCTGAGCCCTGCCCCACTGGCAGCCCCCACCTGGGGCTCCCTTTCTCACTGAAGAAGCTCCTAGATACCTACGGCTTGTCTTGTGCATCTTCATGAGGGAGTTCATGTCCCATGGCTGATGAAATGGTGAGGAATGAGAAGATGGTGCCCTCATCCCACTTGAATGTATTGAATTTCTGGTTTTGATACTGGCTCCTGGCATTGCCAACTTTGACATTTCACCTACAAGAATCATGAAGTGTTAGGGTGCTGTGCTTGGGGATTTGAAAAAATTAATTTTCCATGGGAGAAAAAAAAAGTTAGATGAATATTGCTGGCAATGGAGAGCCCTTTAGGAAGCTGTTAATGAACAGATGAGAATTTGTAATTCTGTCATCAGAAAATATGTCAGCTGTGATGTGAAGTCTGTACTAGCCATGACTGAAAGCAAAAGTGGCAATTAGATAGTAAAAAAATGCTTCAATATGACAAAAGTTGTGGTATCTAGGAGACTTCTAGATGTCATGAAAAATCCTTTCCTGTTTTTGTCAAGGCTGATGACAGCATTTTGGAAGTATTCCAGGAAAAAAGCCATCCTAACAAAAGAAGAGGTTGCCACTAGATCGGAAGAGTATAAACAATCAATATGAAATAAAAGATGCTCCTGTGATGGTTTTGTATGTGGAAAGAAATACAGTGATGTACTCAAGAACTTTTTAGGAAATTGAGTCATATGAAAATGTTTTTCAGTTTTAATGGGGAACAGGTTTGGGTTTAGTAACTTTCCAAAAACAGTAGATTTCAGTAAGATGTTTGATGCAATGATGCTGGGCATCCTGATTAAAAGCAGTGACACTGCTCCCCATCTAAAGAGCAGAGTCTAATGGGTTTTGAGTGGTGTAACTGGAAATTGTCAGTGGAGGAGTTCAATGAATTGGCATGTGTGTTGTGTTCTGCAAGAACAAGTCTTCATCCTTTATACTATTATATATTTTTTATTAATGATCTAGGAGAGATGTGAAGATAATCATTTTTGCAGAAAAGCCAAATATTTGTCTGATAGTAAATACCACAATAAGGAATACTTTGTAAACTATATTTAAGACAGTTTATAATAACTGTCTGGAAAATCATAATTCTAAAAGCAAAGATTATGGGTCATAGCTGGAAAACTGAAAGGCTGGAACTCTGAAAAATATTTTGGAGACATAGCAGACAGGGAACTCCAGAGATGTTGTGCAATGTAAGTCATGGACATATTGTCTTTCTTCACTGGAGCACAATGTTAGGCTTTGTGTCACGTGAACTTTCAAAAAATGTTTGAAGGTTGTTGAGGGCTTAGAGAAGAGAATGTAGCAAATCCTTAGGAGCAGGAGAGTGATGGAGCTAAGTCTGTTTACCTGGCCAAAAAAAAATTATCTGATCAGTATTTAACTTTACAGGGAAAAGAGTGTAGACATCAATCTTGAGCTGAGAAAGATATAACAGGACCAAGACTTCAAAGTAAGAAATACAGAAGACATTTTTAACAGTTTTTAACAGTTCAGCTGATTAACCACTAGAACAAACAGCTAAGGAGCTGATGAATTCTCCATCTCTTGATGTCTCTGTAATCAAGATTGAATACCTTTCTTAGTGCAATTTATTGGTTTCTGTAAATGCAATTTATTGGTCTCAGTACAAGTCGTAAGGTTGGTGGAGGTTACTAACATAGACTAAATTTAAGGGAATAATAGCACCTAATGTTTAAAAACAATCTCCCTTCCCAGTTAGGAGTCCAGGTTGTCTTTAAGAAAAGCAATTTACAGCTGTTTATCCTAGTTGGTATATTTAAGGGAATGTGCATGAGAACTGGGTAAACAGTAGCATAAACATTTGCCAAACAAGTATCCTGTTGATCTCCACCTCTGCCAGCCACATGACTGATTCATCATTGTGTGATGAGGAATCACAAGATTCCTTTCTTGTAGGTTATTTCTTGATACATTTCAAGGGCAGCTGAAAATTTTGTTTTGGCCATGTTTCTTTGTAAACTTTGTTGTGAAGCTGGATGTATGAGTAGGCTAATTGCTTCTAGAGCTCTTACTTCTGACTTATTGACCTGGTTTGTCAAACTTGCTAAACAGATGGTTAGACATATGCCACAGGAATCTGAAGACAAAAGACCCATAGAAAAGTAGAGTTCAATATTCAGTGCCCTAAATGATATTGAAATGGACAAAAATATTCCTGGATGGGATTATAGGGAGAAAAATGTCCCTTTAATCTTTTACTGGTTGTTCCAGGTTCGAGGGGATACTTCGAGCACAAACACACTCAGGGCACGATACTTAGCGAGAAAACAGTAAGATCTGTTGTTCAGTGATAGTCTTGTGAAAGCGATAGTACAGCATATTCCCCTTTAAGCAAAGTCTGCCCTATGCCCAGCGACAGGCAGAGTGTATCCCTTCAAGAGCAGCCTGCTCAGTAGCAGGCTGTGCATAAGCAGTGAGCTAGCAAAGTGTGCCATGCGTTCCCCATTAGTAGAATCTTACCAACCCCATTACTGGCAAAAGACTGCTGAANCCCTTGTACAATGTGGTGCTATCTCTCCGTTGCCCCTCCCCAGCTGCTCCATCTCATCCCGGAGTTGGACCTTTATACTCTCCGCAGATTCTGGAAAAGTACTGGCAAAACATCATCTCACCCATGGCCAGTGTGTGAGATGATGTTTGAAGGTGCATGATCTGCTTAACAGCGGCTCCCAGACTCCTACATGTTGTTCAAAACAACCTGTCTTCTCAGGGCTAAATCTGGAGTGTAACTCTCTCCCAAGGCCACATTCTCATGGCAAAGTCCAGCTTGTAATTTTCTATCCCTCACACATTCCACCTCATGGTCTGTATTTGGGCCACAATAGGGGTCTTACATCTGAGGCCAACTTGTAATGCTTCCATCGTGGCCCTACACGGACCATCAGTTTCTGTCCCTCACACGCTGGTCTACATATATGTAGTTTTTCTGCAGACTTCTTCAACATCAAAAGCTCAACAATGAAGATGTACATTTCTTACAGTAAGATCAAAGTTAGACCTGCAGTTCCCTCCAGAGACAACAGAGAGAGACAGTTGCACCCTACAGGAATTCAGTATTAGGTTCTGTGAATTGCCTTGAAGGACAGTTTCTCTCCATTGAGAGTAAGATGCTAAGCTAATTGTAATGTAGTGAACCCTATCAGCCCTGGTCCCAGTCCAGTGCCTGACCACAAGCATTATTCCTGTTTAGGAGGTGTAAAGAGCTCAGAAAACTGATAAATGCAGCTATTGAATGCACATTTGAGTGCTAAAAAGAACCCATGAATGGTCATTTTCTTACAAATGTTTGTTTGTAAAGTTCCTGCTAAGTGTCACCATAAAACAAGGCCCAGTGTTTACTCTTGAGAAGAAACATTGCAGTGATCAAAGGAACCTTTGAAAAAAATGGTGGAATGCCTGGTGCATTCAGATGCTCATTTTAGAAAGTTGCCATGTTTGCATATTTTAGGTTTTGTTGCTTTCACAGCACAGCATCTTTTCAAAACAAAACAAAAACCTCCAGACAGTAGGAACCCAGAACCATACAAATGGATAGCTTTAGGTAAAGGTAAAGCAAGGTAAAAAGAAATATTAAAAAAGTGCCAAACACACCTTTGTTTCTCCATGACGACAATGTTGTCTATCTTATTCAAGGTATCTGACTAGATGGAAGAATATTTGGCCTTTAAATCTATACATTTGTTGAATTATTTATGCTTTGGTCAAGAATGGATAATCTTGTACAAATAACGAAACGGGAATGAGCAACTAAATAAAGCATTATTGCCTCAGGCCAAGAAGAGTTTGATTTGTGAAATATGCACTCAAGAAAATGTACTGTACTGAGGATTTGAGGATATTTTGCTTGCTTACTGCATGATAGCAGCGTGGCCTCCTTTGGTCATTGCAAGATACTGCAAATGCAATTGCCACCTTGCAAAGATCAACACAGTGCTATGACCTTTAACTGAGATGCACTAACTTATCTATCCAAGCTAACTACTAAAGTCTATCGAGCTTTAGGGGAGTGATGAGTAACTGGGAGCGACTGCTAAAGACATCTGTATAACTCAGGGAAAATTCTGTCAAGGAAATCAACTTGGATGTGAGAGTTTGAGAGAGCAGGAACTCAAGTAACAATTTGGCAGATGCTGCTGAAAATCCTCAGTTAAAGATCCAGGGAACATGACTGCTTGCAAGCCATCTACTGGGATCCAGAAGGATTTGTTCAGAGAAGAAAGAAGTGCTTAACCCTGGAGTATTGAAAGACACTATAATGTTGTGTCCAGTATGGACTGTGTGCCCTGTCTTTTGGCCCTAGGACTTAACATTCTCAGCTACAAGTGATTTGAGTGATGAGGGGAAAGCATAGCCTTAGAAAACGCCGATGGTCTGGAAATAACTGGTCTTGTGTGTATGAATCACATGTACTGGATGTAAGGTCATGTTGGTAATATTTCAGGGAAGAGATTTGTGAGGGAATTTTCATTACTGCCATAACACAGCAGTTTCTCTTTCATCAGAAGCGAGTACTGTTATTTTTAGTTTGAAGACTTTTAAATGTTAGATCTTGACCTGCATTCAAAATTAGTTTGGCTTTTTTCTTACAGACTGTTACCACTGAGAGAGACTTGTCTACTACAAATAGACAAGTGATTTGTCTTAAAGTCAGTGTCTTGTATGTCAGTTCACATACATTTTGATGTGAAGATTTTTTATCTTTTTGAGAGACTAGTATAGAATGTATTATCAAATAAAAAGCCATCATAAGCAGCAGTCTTGATTTGCTGTTCCTCACACTATTCCAGCCTGCAGAAATTTCAGTGAACAACAGCTACTACAATCTGATTAGTAATTGGATTTGATCCTTCCACTCTTCTGTTTTTTAACCACAGAGATGACAAAACATGAAGGAATAGCTGTTCTTAAATGCTTTGCATTTCTTAAGAATTCTCTTAGCAGAGAGGGAATGATGTAATTGTAACCATTTTGTATTTGACTAACTGAGCAGCCCAGCCATGAGCTTCATAAATAGTTGAGATTCAGCTTCTTTCACAATTGTTATTTAATGAAACAAAAATGAACAACTGGCGTGAAATATAATATGTGAATTGATAACATATTATCATGCAAGTGGTAACTTCATAACCAAAAGCTGAGCGCTTGCAGCCTGTGTGATGGAGAGGGTGGCCAAAGCATTGGGGTGTAGCTGGGCATGACAGGATATTTTGCAGTGTGCTTCAGCAATTGCGGTTCTCTAAATCCACCTGTGGTTGTACTTTTCTCTTCTGTACAGTGGAAATGGAGGAAGGAAAATATTCTTTGAAGGGAGGCTCTGGTGTGGTGAACAGCTTCACCAGGACATTTAAGTAGAACAATGGAATAGTGGTCTGGCCTGGATAGAAAAAGGAAGGGAAATATCCTGTGTCTTCTGCTGTCCTCTACAAAATGAGGGCATTCTGTTTTCCCTTTCCTCATGATTCTTTAGCTTGCAGTTGACATTAGGCTGCTTCGTATGAAAACTTTCTCTATTGCTTTTTCTGTTTCTATTGCTTTCTTGGAAACTCTTTGACCTTTTGCTAGCCTCTCTGGGTTTCAAAGACATAAGCAGTAACCTGGACATAGAGTGTCTGCCTCACTGCGTGGCTGGAATCATAAAAGAGTCATAGGAAGATAGTGAACTAGCTTGCATTTTCTAGCCATGGTACAACAGGAGCACAGTGATGTAAAATTGGAGCTAAACACTTTACCTTGAACATTTACTTCATGACTTGTCTTACTGTTTGTGTTATATACCTTAGTATGCAAAATAAGGAACAGTCTATACATATGTGCATCAAAATTACTTTTAGATCTCACCAAAGTGAAAAAATAAAGGTTTTTTACAATATGTGTTCAGGAACAGTTTTATAGGGCCTCATGTAAGTTAGTGCTATGCTAACAGGTACACAAATGCTATGAGGAATGGGAAGTCTTCATTATATGTGACAGAGGTAGATAGCCAAGGTAGCTGCAAATATCTATAGACTTGTTATTGCTCTACTCAAGGTCCTTAGACCTGAAGAGGAGTAATTATCCCAGGCAACGCATTGAATTAATAGTTACACTTCTTCTGGTACCTTCATGAATAGAACTGCAAACTCTGCAAAAGTACATGTTATGAACCAAAGAGAGCACATGACTCTGAGTAACACCTGCAGACCATGCACATTTTGAGGTCTTCTTTGTCAAAGCTGCTCTGTGTCTGATCTGTCAGGGTCTTTTACAGCTGCCTTCCCCCTCCTCACTGATTCAGGGTTCTGATTTTTGTGCATAGCCAGAATTGGTCTCTTTGCTTTGCCCATGCAAAAATGGGAAAATCCTGTTCAGTTTTGAGGTGGAGAATGATCAAAGCAGGAAGGGGGTTTTTGCAGAGTTCTAGCTATTCCCTTGTTGATCCAGTTTTCCAGAGAAGTAGGAAATCAACAAAAAGGTGTCACAGGTAAAATGGACAAAACAAAAAGGTACGGATGTGAGAGAGATTCACAAGGCAAAGACCATGAGTATATTACCAACAAACATAAGGAAAAATATGTCAGTTGTTTTTTAAAATATTCCATTTCCTGTTAGGTTAATTTTTTCAAAAAAAATTTGTTTGCCAAATGCCATCTTAAAGTAAGGGGAGAGTACGTATCAAAATAGTCTGCAAAAGTCCAACATTTTCAATATATTTCATGTCTTTATCTTTTAATTTTCAGCCTAACAACTGCTAAAACTATAACTAAACATTTTAAATACATTTTAAAAAATTATTTAGCCTACTCTGGCCTGAATTGGACTGCATTTTCCTGAAGTTCTCTGAACAGTCCCTTCAGCTCTTGCTTTACTTCCTGCATCCTACTTAGTTATTTAATAGGTTACTGTACATAACTTATTCAGATGTTAAGTTTAGCTTAAGCTTTTCCTAATATACACAAAACTCTGAAGAAGTTAGATGTTACTTGGAAATGTGTATATATCTCTGTCAAGTTCTTCAAGGAACTGATTAATTTTGGAAGCCATACCAGGCAAATGCCTGAGTGCAAGCCTCATTGAAATGATCTAGGGTATTCATATATGCCTTGCACAACATTGCTTCCATGCTAATTTTGTTCTTCTTAAAGAATTTGTGGACATTTCATTTTACATTTTAGGAGCGCCTTCTGCTTTCTTTACTGCCTGCTCACATTGCCATGGAAATGAAAG
>VYZX01015119.1:0-11116 GCA_013401335.1 Brachypteracias leptosomus
AATGCGGGAAGATGGTGAGACTCACGTTTTAAATAACTCTATCCGCACGAGAGAAATAAACATGTCCTCCCTGCCCCAAACCTAAAATAGCAGATCAGATTTTGTATGTTATTGTTATCAAAGAATAAACCTCTGATGCTATGAACAGATGTTAACTTAGCAAGCCTTTTAATTTCATAGATAAATCTTTTTCTAAAGCTACTGCTTTTTACATCCCATTTCCATTTTCACCCATACTAATCAAATTATGAAATAAGTTAAGGTCTCCCCCATAATTGATATAAGTCATTCTATTTCAAAGTCCCTCCAGGTAGGTAGCTCAGCTCATACACATATGTATCAAAGAGATCCTCAGCATATTCACAGATATGTGACGGCATGTTTATCTTGGAGATGTTTTCTTTGTCTAGATTCATGCCTCAGTTGCTTTAAATATCCAAAACCAATAACCAGAGATAAACGTCTGTGAAAAAACCCCACATTTGTTTCCCTCTATTACAGCGATAATAATAAATTTATTTTCTCTCTGGGGCATTGAATAATCTGTATCACAGCTGGAGTCCTGCATTAAATGCTGATACTGAGTCTCCCCACTTTGCTGTTTCATACCTATCATACCACTCATCGTATTTGTTGCAGACAGAAACTCTAAGAGATGTGGAATGCATCCATCCTAAATAAAATAAAATAAACCCCACCCATCACTGTAACCAGCACTTTGATTTATAGCCGTAAGTATTTACATAATCAAACCATTCCACACAGTGTAGTGGAAAGTCACCAGAACTTGAAACATCATCACAAAAACTAGAATTTTGCCATAGTAAATGCTAGAGAAAAATCAAAGATTAGTTCTGGTTTAGGATGCCTGAGAACATGGAAAATCATAATTATAAAAAATAGAAGTCTCAGCTGTGTTTTGGACCAACCAACCCTGCAGGCCTGGCTCTACATGAAGCAATTTCAATAATGGGCCATAATAGTCAAACTAAGGTCTGTGCTGCTGGTTAGAAACTTGACAGGAATCCCAAGTTAAGCAGAAAAAATGCTTAGCATCAGACGCTCAGCTGTGTTCATTGTTTTCTGGTAAAACCAAAATAGCTTCACGATCTCCTCCTGCATCTTGGCTATCCTCAAGCATCAGAAACATGCATTTTCAAACCAACAGATCCTATGACTTCTCAGCACAGCTTTCCTTTATTTAGACAAGAATTCATCAATATTTTCTAGGACTGTAAAGAGTGTGAAAGCCCTTGTAGCCAGTGTGCACCGTGCAATGGTGTTGTGTCCAGCTAGCCCAGAAATTTGCAGAAAACTCTGGAATTCCTGTTCTACTCCTTGCTCAGAGGAAAAGTCACAACAGCCTTCCAGGCAGGACACTAACAAAGGCACAGAGATACTAATTCCCTGTTTTGACCTCTGCTGGTTTTTTTCTATCAATTCAGTTCTCCTAAAGGCCAAGTTTCTTCATACTGAAAAACTGAGAAGCCTCAGATGAACTTGAATACTCCTCCTCATACCTTTTTAGCCTAACAGTCTAAAAAAGATAGCTTGTTAAACTCATCTTCTTAAGATGGCAGCCAGCTATTCTGCTTGTTAGGTTTCTAACACAGGAATACTGTTGAAGAAAGTCCTAACAAAGGCTTGGTTATCTCCAGATGAACATGTATAGTGTTATACTTAGAACTTAGCAATTCTTTTGCAAGTTTTGATGATACAAACCAAATCAAAGCTCTGGAAAAGAAAGCAGAAAGTCTAAATACCTAACCTGAGCTATTCACAACTTTTATAAACCTTAGTTTTTTAATGTAACTAATTTAACAAAGCTTAGACAGAGCCATTCACTCAAATGTTGTATGTAAAGGTGTCAGCTCCCTTGAGTATGTTTGCTAAGTCTGGCTGACACAGGTCTGATGGTACGCTGAAGGAGAGAGACAGGGATGGTCACTGTGCAGTGCTGAAGAAAGGAAAATGCACAGCAAGACTTGAAACACATTGATTTGAAAAAACTGGGAGAAGTACTTATTTCTGATTTGTTTGTATGGGGCTCCTACAGCACCTGCTCAGTGCTCAAGACAGCATTGAGAACTTCTTAACTACCTGCCTTCTACTCCCTCAAAGCCAGACATGACAATACTGAAAGACAGACACCAATTTGATTTTTAACTTTGCTTATATAGCCAGAAATCACTGCATACAATAACAACATCAATCTAATGCAAGTTCCATGCCACCCCTTACATTTTCCCCTGAGTCTATCCATTGTGTGGTTGGAAAAAGCTAGTTTTACTTTAAAAAGAAAACAAAAAAACAAAACCATGGAAGAATTTGCTTAAAAGTCTACCACTTAAGACACAGCATGCTAGACCACAGATTGAGAGCACTCAATTTGGACTAGGGCAGAAAACCTTAGGAGGTGCCCTCAGCGAAACATTTAAAATGTCATGCTAACAGGACTGACGATCCCCCTCGGGCTTTTTGGTGCTCTATGCCATCATGGTAAAAGAAATAAGTTTTGAGTGTAGCAAACCTGCTGGTGGTCAGGATTGGCATTTTAAAGTACATTGCAGCAGCTACGTACCCTTAAATGAACCTTCAGCCTTTCTTAGCTAGTAGGAGTTATCAACTTCTTTCTTTATTTACTAATAGGCACATTAGGCCTGGTTTCAGTCTCCACGAAAATGATTTTAACACAAAGCAGATTTAGGTCTTTATTTGTTTTGAACCACAAGCAAAAGAGCAATACATTTAGTTTGGAAGAAGATTGCCAAATGGATGAAAAAGGCCTGCAAGTTTTCCTTTTGGTTGCCCTCAGCATTTACGGACAACTTTTCCCAGCTCAAAACCCAAAGTCTGCTCTCAATTAGCCTGGCGTAAATCAGAGCAACTTCATTGACTTCAGACAGCTTTTCAGGACATAGAGCATTGTGAGACAGAACAGAATTTGGCCTATATTGTCTTTTTTTGTTTTACCGGCACTGTGGATTTTTCTCTTTTTGGAAGACTTATCGGTTGACACAAAGCAGATGACTGTGGACAACCTGTTTGATGTGGTAAACAAAAGCAAAGTAACTGCCAAACCAGCTGACGGCGTTAGAAAGAAAAGAAACATGAACACTGTGGGAAGGAGAACACTAAGGAAGAACTTGAACCTTCTACTGATTTTGGCAAAGAAGTAAAAAAAAATCTAAGAATATTGCCCAAAATAAAATTTTGTACAGTGTAAGAGTGTGACTTTAATCTGTCCATCAGAAGCAATTCCACTGAACTTGATGGTGCTAATTTACTATGAAACATAGACATCTGCAACCACACACAAAGTTTAGATACCAGCAGATGCAACACACTAAGGTTATCATTAATATTGCTACATGTTTCCTATTGGTGAAGAAAAGGTAGTGAAGGAATAAAGAGACTGAATCCCACTTTGCAGACTGTTTTTCAGAAAATACAGCACTGAAAAAAACTTCTGAACTTTTTTTCCCTCCTTTAGAGAGACTAGGACTATGATCCAAAAGAAGGTCCTTAGCAGAAAACAAATCTTTAGTGGATGAATATAATTTACTTCCTAGAGAGATAATAAGCATTTTTATCCATTTGTACAGACTGCTCTCTGTAACATTAATGATGGGAGCAGAAGGGGCATAACAAGCATTTCTTTTGACAAAAACAGGTGTTGCCTGCATTAAATTTTAACATATGATTTCAAAATTCCATTACAAATTGCAGCAAGGTCTAAACTTATGATAGTCTATCAAAATTGTTTATATCAATAAATATCTTGCATCAGAGACCACATGCTCAAAGGTGAAAACTTAATTCTAGTAGGAACAATGCAAAGAGAAAAACCTCTTTCCACTTATGGTTCATTCAAACTTTATAAACAGGAAGAAGTTTTGTATGAGTCACTAAACTTCGCCATTTTTCTGTTTAAATGTTAATGAACAGAAGCCATGAAGCTTTTAATTCTTTTTTTTGACCCAATTTAGCTATCAGGTGTAGAGATACTGTTGCATTCATCTGGACTATTTCACTGAAAGTTGAGAGACTCACTGGGATATGATAAAGCAGGTAGGCTGGTTTTCCTCTTCCTACCATAACTACAGATCTGGGTAAATGATAAGACCAAAAGTGTGAAGGACAGAATCTGCTTTTCTGAAACACTTGTTTACCAGAAATCTAGTGGGATTTATAGAAAAGTCAACAGTTTACTAGCTTCTTGTTATGGCAACTTAAAAAATTTCACTGGGCACAGAACTTGCATTTTTGGGTACCAAAACTTTGGATCTGTAATATCCAATGGGATATACAATATCCAATTTGCTAGCTACAAGTAGAACTCCCTGTCATTACCTGCTAAGAGGGTTGGAGAATGGGGAGAAAAAAAGGATTTTTATTTTACTACTACAAAAAGTAAAGATCGCTGTTAAATACATTCATAATTGAATGCCTCTTTTCCTTATAGAGGCAGGTGAGCAAGTTAGAAATTCCAAATGGAGTTGAAAAGAACCTAAATATTTTCCTAGAGAAGATTCCAAAGACAGATGAAACAAGAAATTAAATTCGACTTCTTAAATGAAGACTTCTTTCCTGGATTTAAACTTAAATTATGCTTTAAATTATGTCACTGTTAAAGAGGCCATGGAGCAGAACCAGACAATTTTTTTTAATCATTGAAATGATACTATGTTGGTTAAAAAATATTTCAAAGAAATTAGGAAACTAATTTTCCATGTTTCTACTCCCGATATTAAAAATCAGCTTAAACACAAATTCATTAGGAGTTACTGAAGGCTGCAAAATAAAGCTAGTAAGTAAACATTAATAATGAGAAAACGCATTGGGAGAAGTTGTTGTCATGCTTGACTTGTATTTGTTTAATTACAGCAGGAGAATCAACAACTTCTGTAGAGTTGAAGCATTTGCTCATTTCCAATCCACATTCATCAGTTTAAAAAACCCAATGATTTCTGTTCCACATCCAGGGATACAGATGCCCAGTCACATTGGTAAGTACTGAAGCAGGGCCCAAGATCACGCACGAGCCATCCCATGCAGAGCAGCTGAAGCCTACAGCTGTACTCACGCTGAGGATGCTTTAAACCCAGTCTCAAATGCACTGTCATCCTTGTCATCAGCCTGTAAGACCGTGGGGCTCTCAGCTGCCAGCCCACTAAAGACCCGGCCAAGAGAAGGTGATGGAAAACAAGCATTAATGTGTTGCCAAATGCAAGAAGAAGAAAAAAAGAAAAGAAAAAGCCATTATGCAGTATACAACATGCAGCTACTATTTAAATTACCCAGACTCTTATAGTTTCATGTTGCCTGAAGTCATTAAACTTTAGTCAACTCAGTTTGCTTTGCAAGAAGGGCTGATTTACATGTAACATGGGATTTTAAGGCTCTAAGTTCACATCCAGTGCTAACCAACAGAAACCTCTGAAGAACTTCCCAGATGTTACAATCACCACAATATATGCTCTTCAGGGAGCATGCTTCAGCTTTGCAAATTGCACCTTCAGCCATGGGATGACAGTGTCCAGCTTTAGCTACCTGCAGCTTATGTCTCTCCACCTGAGCTAGTCAACCAGATTCCCTTTATAACCCATGGAGAGAAACAGCCAGTTTCAGAGCATTATTCATCTTGGTTGAAATTTCAGGCATGTAGAATATGTTAGATAACTAAAGACCTACCAGTGCTTGCTGCACTCCGCCGACATCAAAGGGAAGCAAGCTGATCAGACATCTAACTGAGGCAAAATTAATTCCAGCCCTCTCATGTAGTAGTTAGACATGCTGAGAATCTGCAGCTCTCTTTTCCTATGCATGCACAGCCCAGGCCAGCCGTTATGGGTCTGGCAGTAACACGACTGTGACTGGCTCCAGTACTGCAGACTGCTGCTCCACTAGTCATCACTGTCTCTCTTTCACTAATTATAAAACATGAGATATATTCACTACTACAGTGTAGCCTCAAAGGAAAATATTTGTGCTGGAATGCTGATTGCAAAGAGAGGGGAAAAAAAAAAGCATGAACTGTAACATACACAGGACAAATAGCTCTGCATTAATGTGATTGCGCTCTTGTTACAATCTTCTATTATGTGGTACATTGAATATAAAATCTGTCAATGGATGAAATTAAGCTTGGTTAGATTCGATATCAAATGCTCCACCTCGTGCGGTTTGGCTCTGTTTACTTAGGATAGATGGTGCCAAAGAACTTAGCTCTGTAGGTAGGTCACCTAGAAATCCATTTCTTTTCATAATTGGTTTTTTTGGTTTAACTTTATATATTCTTTCTTTTTTCTATTTTAATTCAATAGAAAGAGGGAAATAAAGAAAAGTCTGTCAGATTAATAAAGTGCAAAGAACATAACAGAAAGTAATAGGGGAAAAGAAAGGAGCATTGCCCAGTTCACGCACTTACCTCTCACTGAGATCTTCGACGTGCTGTCCGTGGCCCAGCACGAAGCTGGGGCTGGACTGGCTGCAGGGGCTGGGGGGAGCTGACAAAGTGCTCTTGACGTTCTGAACCGAGTGGCGGCGGCTGCGGCGCCGCTCTAACCCCCTCCGCTCGCTCACACCAAGGCTGGCCCTTCTCCGGTCCTTGCGCCCGCTGGGAGGGGGGTCAGCACTCTCATCTCCATCCTCATGTCTCAGTGTCATCTGCGAAACAAAGACAGAAAGAAAGGCAACGCTTCTGTCACGGTTCCTTTATGTACCACAGGTCTACATGCCTAGGCTTTAAAATTTAAGTGATCTCAACATGATTAACTTCTATTAGCATTTCTATAGCTATCCCTGTTAGTTGCTCTCTATCCATTAGCGCAGTGTAGCAGCTCCAATAATCGAATTATTTACTGACACCTTATGTAGAACTCTGTAGGACCTGAAATAACACATTTACATATCTCCTAGTTTGTTAGGGTTTTTTATGTAGGACTTTATTTTCAAGGAAGCTGAGCAGTGTTGGACATTTAGGTCTCTATTTCCTTCCAAAACACTTAGACGAAGTCTTTACTCTAGTGAAATCAACAGAAAAAACTCTCATGAATTGACTGAATATTTCCTCATGTTCAGACACTACACTTGTAATGATCAAGTGGAAGTTACAGTCTAGTACTTCAGAAAGTATTTTAGAATGGTGCTATTACTTCTTCCCAGCCAAGGAAGAGATCAGCAGATGTATATGTAACTGCATTCCTCTTAAAAATCTCCATTTTGACAGATCTCTCTGCAAAGCAAACAAAGGAAAAACACCTAACAAACAAAACTATTTCTGTGAACTGGTACCAGAATGGATTAAAAGAAAAAAAATGTAGAACACACATCTCTTCTAAGCCTCCGAGTTTTTAGGTTAGCATAATTACTTTCATGTATGCCTTTCAGTGGAAAATTCAGTATTTCCTGCCAGTTCAGAAGCACCATCAATATAGAGGAACATATGTATAATATCAGAAAAGAATGATGCTGAAACTAGCATGGTCACAATGACGCTTGACAGAAACTTCTGACACAGGTCAGGAACTCATCAGCCGGAAGCAGTAGAGGAGTAAAATAGGGGTGTAACAGCTAGTACCTTGAACCACAGTACGCCATTGACACACCTCTAACAGAAACACAGCAAGTGCTACCTTATGGTATATGAGGACAGACACCGCTGGCAGAAAGAACAAAATAACTGGTAGATCTCATCTGAAATGTAGCATAACATTTAAGTAATCTTTATATGAGAAAGATATATTCAAATAGGCAGAGGTACTGAAGGGGGCAACATGGGTGACCAGAGGAATGCGTATCTTCTTGTTTCTATCAGTCTCGTTATTCTGATAATTCTTACCAGAAGTGACTTTAGAAAAACAAGTCAGGGGGAAGTGGTATCTCTACTTACAGTGGAAAATCTGTTTCAGTGGGGCAGAAGAGATTTTTCAGGTAAAGAACAACACTGGCAGCAAAAAGAAAGAACGTGAATAGGCATGTCTATATTTAGTCTGGTCATCAAGAGAAAGCTGGCACCCAAGTAAGCCAACTGCTAATTTTGCAGTCAAGTCTTTTAGTAGGCACAGCATGCACAAACCCCCCTGCTTTTAAGATTAACAGTCATCCTTTATAAAGCATTTTATGAGCTGATGCCTCTAACAATAGAAATAGAAAGAAGATGGAGCCCTCTAATTCTCACATTCCTATTTTGACCTGACTCTTCCTGCAAACTGCTGTATATAAAACTTAACTCTGCTAAAGTTAGCGAAGTGACACTCACTGGTGTAGGGTTGATGAAGAAAATGAAGAATTAAATCTACCAAATCAATTGCTGGATTTACATAAAGATAAGTCATTTCATTTCATCACACCAGAACACGAATTCACATTCACATTACACTAACTTCAGCCTAAACCTCCCCACTTCAACACTTCCCAAAGTCTGAAAAGAAGTTAATTATTAAGAAACTGAATATCCTACCCTTACATATAAATACTTCTTAAGTAGTAATTTTATACCTAGGTGGTGAATGTGGAGTCATTCATTACTCCATCACTGCAAACTGTATAGGATCTGGTCCAGTGTAAACTCATAAATGAGGACTTGCTGGGTATTCAGCTGCAGAGCAAGTGGTGCTTGTGAAGGTGAGCTCAGCTGAACTTTTTTCATGAGCTGAATAGTTCTGCATATGGAAAGAACTACTTACTTCAGGATTTGTAACTAGCAGCCTGAGGAAGTTTTAATTGCAGGTAGAAGTGCCTCTAAGGAGGCTAATAAATGTGCTGGTTTGCTTTGGAGTATGCCCCAGCTTTAGTATAAATGCACTTGCATTAAACACAGCTATGTACCATAGCATATGGTCGCATACACGAATGTGTATAATACTTCTAGCAACCAGATGTTTTTCTTTTAAAATAAAATAGATAATGAAATTTCACCTAGGTACATTCCCCTCCTCCTTCCAGCTTTGAAGTCTGTACAAGCTGTAAGATGCATAAAACAGGACATGTTATGTTACCTCATAAATGTTAAATTGCTCAACTAAGTCCAAGTCTGTTCCTTTCTTGTTCAAGTGTCTCTGTGAAATAGCTTCAATGCCTAGCTCTTCCAGACAGTCCACCACGTCGTAGAAAGAGTCTTGATCTGGCAACCCCGACAGAGTCTAAGAATCAAAGGAAAAACATTTAAATCTGTTTGTTTTGAAGAGAAATAAACAAAGGTTTTTAAAAGCAGGTGGCAAGTGGTGTTATGTATGATTTCAATAAAGTAAAAACCATCATGTGGGATTACAGACACTGCTAGAAAATAAAAAACAAGTGGCACAGTTTTCAACAAACAACTCTATGCACTGTGTAAAAAAATGAATAATTGGCAAAACAAATCAATGTTGTTTTTTCATACAAAAAAATATGGAAAATGTGGGTCTTTAAATACACAGTTGGATTCCTTCTGGCTTCATTCAAGTACAGATTTAAAGATCCGAGAATGTTAAAGCATCAAACACAGGGATAAAAGCAAAGAGAGAGAAAAAAATGGTTTAGTTAAAAACAGTGAAGCTGATTTCCTACTGATTCCTGTAAGTTTGGCCTTAAGAAGAAAAAGTCCAATTCACAGCTGTGTGATGTCAGGACAGCAGGAGATATCCTGCACCATGTGCCTACCGTCCTCCACACCTGCAGCAGAGGTCATCCTCCCAGCCCACAAATTGTTTTATATTTCAGAGATATTGCCTCCTCTCCTCCCTTCCTCCCTTTCAACTTGAAAGGTCTTATTAAAGGTACACTCCTTAACCTCTATAAAATGTTCAAAGAGTTGATAATTCCCAATTATGGGGTAAGTTGTTACCAGGGACACTGGACAGGAGCTTTTGCAGGCTAGAAAACAAAGAATGTCAATAATAACAGACATTGAAAATGATCTGCTTGAGTTCAGGGCTTTCTATGGCACCTGCTCGATGTTCAAGAAAGAGCACTTATCATAGTAATTTCCCATTTTTTTTGTGAATTCAGAAAACTGAGAAAAGGAAGGTGGTCTTCTGCAGTATATCATGTATACCATAGCATGCCAATGCAGTGTGTGTAGCAGGAGGGATTGAGTCAAGCCACTCCACTCACAGCTTTATTGCAGAGTGATGCGTGGGAACAGGACATGAGCACTGGACAACTTTGTTCAGGGCACAAGTGAACTTTCTCCACCAGAGTCCTGCAGACATTTACAAAGGCAACAGAAAAGACTACTACTCTGTTTTGCCATTGAGTTCTACTCAGCTTGTGCTGATTTTTTACTGCTCCTTATGCGCGAGGCAGAAAAATGAGTGTAATCCTGTGAACAATGAACAGGAACTACTGCACATGCTGTGCAACCTACTTGCAGAGCCACGTACATCTCATCAGAAGAACCAGTCTATACAGAGCTGTTATCCTGGATTAGTTCACCAGAGAGATGCTTACTCTGAAATAGTTTCTTCTCTCCTACTTAATTAGCTAGCTAACTTATCTATACTCCCAGCAGAGGTGAGAAAGAACAAGAGATAAAAGACAGCACAAACAAAAAACAGACCCTCTCCAGAAAGTGTTTCATGTTCTCATGCCCAAGATGGGATGAACTGCACTCTGAGAACACTGATTTTCTGAAGCCTGGCTTTTCCAAAGTGGCTCCGAGCAGCAAAGTGCAGAAGAGAGCAGCTGCTCGGAGCTGCCTCCATACACCAGGAAGTTTTTCATTCAGAAAAACTGGTCTGGGTTACATCACTCAGGTTATCCATGACTGTGACATATGTGCTGCCATAAAGCAAGCCAGACAAATGAAACCTTTGTGGTACGGGGGGCAGTGGTTGAAGTACAAGTATGGAGAGGCCTGGCAGATAGATTACATCACTCTCCCTAAGACTCGCCAGGGTAAGCAGTATGTGCTGACAATGGTGGAGGCAAGCACTGGATGGTTGGAAACATATCCTGTGCCCCATGCCACTGCCCGTAACACCATCCTGGGACTTGAGAGGCAAGTCCTGTGGCGGCACGGTACCCCTGAGAGGATTGAATCAGACAATGGGACCCATTTCAAAAATAACCTGATAGGCAACTGGGCCAGAGAACATGGTATTGAGTGGATATATCATATCCCCTACTATGC
>VYZX01015119.1:11151-72766 GCA_013401335.1 Brachypteracias leptosomus
CCCCCCTCCTCGCTGGAATTTGCTGCTGGCTCTGGACGGCTCTGTGGCTGCTACAACTCCACGTGGCTCGGGAGAAATCCAGTGGCATCCAAGGATCGGTGTTGTATATATTTGTATATATACCTTCCCTTGTTACTTCTGTATATTTCCCTTCCTCTGATATCCCTTTTGTTACTCCCTGTTAAAAGTTGTGATCTTAATTTTCCAACTTTGTGTGAGGCCTTTCTTCCTCCCCTGGGAGGGAAGAGGGGAGGGGGAAGAGGGGTGAAACTATTTCTGCTCTGTGGGGGTTGCCCTGAGCCCTAAACGGAGACAAACAAGAATATGGAAATACTCTAACAGAAAATGATGTTCAATTATTAGGCTTTCTCTTGCTTATGAAAGAAGCAGACAGCAACTACACTGACCTGAGTGTCTTCATGCACTGTAAGATGTAATGTCTTATGTGCAAAAGGGTGGACAAAGAGTCATACTGTGTGAGCATTTATTTCCTAAATTATCAGGAAATGGTCTTAATGTTGATATGCAGATCACTCACCTTCAAGTATTTTCAGAACCTAATGCATATCAAATTCAATTCCCAACATTATAAAATGTGATGTAAAAGGGCACTACTGGTGTCACAACAATGTCAGCTCAGTGTAGCCCAGGAGAAAGATTTTTGCGGCAACTAAACACACGGGACACGAAGTGCTTGCATAAATGAATGACTAATTCTGGATTGTGATATTAGAAAACAAGAGTGAGTCCCCATTTTTCTTGGTGGTTTTATAAAGGAAATAAATGCTGCAAACAGCAGAACAGAGGTTGTAAATTGGGCAGGTCCTTCCAACGTCCTTGCTCCTTCCTGAGTACCTGGTTAGGTTCAAAGTGACACTCCCAATATCAAAATACACATACAAGGCCCAAATAATTCCTCCTGCTCTGAAGACTAAACCTTACAAAATGAAAACCTGGCTAGAGAATTAAAATTTAGCCACTCAGAGAAACATGTTTAAACCATACTCTGTGGCTTGCTTGCCGAATTTTCTAATGGTCTTGTTAGTTCAGACCAAAGCTGGGATTTCATATCTGAAACTCTTCAGAACTCAGGTGTATAAAGGAAGTATGAATATGAATGTCAAGACTCACTGCTATGCCTCTGTCCAGTTTTGGTTTGAGGAAACATCCCTGAATTAAGATTTTTATTTCTTGGTTGTGTGATTTTCCAAGTTGTTCTCCCAAGCCCTTGCGGGAATGCCAGGGGAGCTTGAGTTCTTGCCTCTCAAACCTCTGCTTTTGGAATGGTGAACTAAATTAAAACCAAAACCCCAGCCTGAGAGTTTTGAGGTTGATGTACCTTTTTACCAAAGCCTGAGCAATGTATTTTACCTACCACTAACTCTAACAGTCCCGATGAATAGAAAGGCAAGGAAACTAATGAAGTAGCATAGGAGGGAAAAAAAAGGTTTTATGGGAGTGTAACAGCCAAATGCTTTCCTAGATAATAAAGCCTGTCAGACAACATACTCAACTGGTAATAGCATGATACTCTTATCACTACATATCTTGGTTACGTTTCTGAACAAAACGTGACATAAATGAGCGCTCAGCTATGCCTGGCTTCAGACCGAAAGGCTATTTGGAGCTTTTAAAATGCATAGCCCTGGATACTAGCTAGTAAAATGAACAAGAGCAGTGCCTTTTGTCGTGTACAAAACAATCACAGTATGAAGCAGTGAGGCGGAGAGGACACAGACAACAGAAAGTCCATTTGGTGTGCAATGCTTTACAGGCAAGTCCAAGTAACACAAGTGCACTGCTCTGGCTACCAAATGTCTAACAGAATGAGCTTCGCTAGAGGGCCCATGCACTAGAGAGGGAGACATTAGCTAAATCTTACATGCTATGGTAAAAAGCACTATATGGTAAATAAACACGCTTAAGGGGATTAGCCAAGTTTTCAATTGATGGGATAGGAAGAAGCCTCTCTCATGTATATGTCTTCTCAAGAACCACAACTTCTAAAACATCTGGTGTGGCCAACATCAGCTACAGGACATAAGATGGTCATTATTCTGGTGTGGCAGTTGCAATGTTCTTAAGCCAGGTCATCGAAAATTGATATGCCAGTTGCCGTATTTACACCACACTGGCCTAAACCAGCACTTTTTCAACTACAGCTAAGGGACTGCTGGTGGGTGGTACCCTAGGCTTCCACTAGTAGCCACTGGTGTGCAAAATGGTGCTTAAATTCTAGTCTTATACTGGACCTGCTAAAAAACATTCAGTGCTTAATCTGACTATACTAACATGTATTAATTTTTATCTACCCTGTAACTATTTTATCTGTATTTTTAAAAAAGGATTATTGTGTGATATGAGAGAACAAGCAAAATTAAATATAGGTAAAAAGAAAATCAACAGTATTCGTATAGCTACAAAGCTTCTCCAGTGTAATCTCAATAATGAATAGGTTTTATAGCAGTTAAATATAACGTTAATTAAATGTAACAAAGAATTTTCTTCCTGCATTTGATAAGTAGGGTGGGTTTATTTATATACAAAGGAAGCACAAAGACTTTAATCTATCTGGACTTCAGTAATAAAAATGAGGAAAGTAGAGATTAGAATAAGATCTAACAGATCATATGAACCAACCAAAGGAAGGTAACAAAGCTTATATCGGAAGTATCTGCATTGCGATCAATCTCATTTAAGAGATTCATTAATGCCTAAATCCCTCCAAATTAAGAGAGGGTTAATGAAATGTTAGCATAAGTAAACATCAACACAAGAGAGGAAGAGGATAAAAGGATTGGAACGATTCTTATGTCTGGGCAGATGTGCTTTCTGCTCTTGAGCAGGAAGGAAAACAGTCTGTAAACGTATATGTGGATAAAGAAAAAGGAAAAGAAGTATGCTTCCTTAAGACAAATCCCTCATGAGGACTCTGCCTACACTGAAAACTTTGACATTTCCTTGCCTAGAGAAGCCGAAACCATCTGAGTCTTCTCTGTATTCTCTGTGGGGGAAAAAATTACAACTGTGACATGCTCCTTGCTGTTTTCTCTATAATCATGAAAAAAATCCCATTAAAAACATCATAAAGCTGTCCATAAGCCAGATCATAATTATAAGTGTGGCATTGTGGGATTCCTCTCTTCCTTGATCTTCATAACTGCTTTGCTCCTTTGACTGCAAGATGCTTTTTCTTTTTATGTGTTTTTAAAGAACTACCTCCTCCTAAAAATATCTTTAAATGTAGTGAAAAACTCAAGACTAAAGGAATCAACTAAAGGACAACATAGAGAGTCAACATAGAAAAAATATTTTGAAGAAGCCAAACTTCATGTAGATTACAATTGTGCAAATGATAAAGAGAATTATCTCAGAAAGAGAAATTGGTACACAAAACCAATGTAAGGTGTAAAATGGAGACGTTGAAAACCAGTCGCCTTGGTTTTAATAGCAGCTACAGATAGAAATACATGAAGCTGGTGATGCCTTTCAGAAAGAGCACATCAGTGAGATAAGGTGGTCTTTTAAAGTCAAGAGGATCCTTACTACTGTGTAAGCAGAAGCAAGGGTGGCTCTAAGTAGAAGTACAGTGACATCAGTGATGTTACCAGATGAGGTCAGTCCCTATCAGGCATCTTTGCTGGACAATATCTGCCATTAAGAAATCAAAAATCCAGCAGAGCAAGCCACAGCTCCAGCCACGTAACCATGAGCACAATAACTTGGCAGCTTGAATTATGACTGCCACTGAACAAACTCAAGATCTTTAAGGCAAAGGCTCCAGCCACACTCCTGGAGTCACAGAAGATAATGGCAGGGGCTGGCAGAAAGAACTGCCTATTGTAAGCGAAGATCAGGTTCATGACCATCTGCTGAACCTGGAAGTGCACAAGTCCATGGGACCTGATGGGATACACCCACGGGTACTGAGGGAACTGGCAGATGTGGTTGCTAAACCGCTCTCTATTATATTCCAAAAGTCATGGCAGTCTGGTGAAGTCTCCACTGACTGGAAAAGAGGAGAGAGACATAACCCTCATTTTCAAGAAGGGAAAGAGGGAGGAGCTGGGGAACTATAGGCCAGTCAGTCTCATCTCTGTGCCCGGTAAGATCATGGAGCAGATCCTCCTGGAGGCACTGCTGAGGCAGAATAATAATGAGAAGGTGACTGGGCACAATCAACACGGCTTCACCAAGGGCAAATCNTCCCCCTCTACTCCACCCTTGTGAGACCCTCCCCTGGAGTACTGTGTCTAGTTCTGGAGCCCCTATTACAAGAAAGATATGGATGTGCTGGAACGTGTCCAGAGAAGGGCCACGAGAATGATCAGAGGACTGGAGCACCTCTCCTATGAGGACAGACTGAGAGAGTTGGGGTTGTTCAGCCTGGAGAAGAGAAGGCTCTGAGGGGACCTTATTGTGGCCTTCCAGTATCTTAAGGGGGTCTACAAGAAAGCTGGGGAGGGACTTTTTAGGATGTCGGGTAGTGGTAGGACTAGGGGGAATGGGTCAAAACTAGAGGTGGGTAGATTCAGATTAGACGTTAGGAAGAAGTTCTTCACCATGAGGGTGGGGAGACACTGGCACAGGTTGCCCAGAGAGGTGGTGGAAGCCCCATCCCGGGAAATTTTGAAGGCCAGGCTGGATGTGGCTCTGAGTAACCTGATCTAGTGGGAGGCATCCCTGTCCATGGCAGGGGGGTTGGAACTAGGTGATCTTTAAGGTCCCTTCCAACCCTGATGATTCTACGATTCTATAAATTAATATGATGACTAATAATAATATTTTATAATACTCCAGCCTATTAAGTAGAATCATAAAACAATGGTTATTTTGATTTTCTAATAGTATTTTGATCTCCTGTGCTCCTTAAAAAAATCATTTTTAGTCACCCTAAGATTTGCTTAGGACTAGATACTAATTTTTAAGGAGTCTACACTAACAAATTTCTAACTCTTATAGGCCTTTCACTTGCTCCCTAAATAGCACTAGTACTTTGGATAGCATTTGTATAACACTACTTGTTATACAGGACACTAGAAGATATAAAGAAAGAAGAAAAAACCGCAACCTCAGTTTTTTTAACTAGAAACACTCTTACTAGCACTCAGACATGTTAAATTCATCATATTTGGTTTGCAGCAAAAAAAATTTAAACAATCTGAACTAGAAAGTTGTGCACAATGCAAGCCTTTGTGAAGATGTGATCTTTTCAGCAGCACTTGCTTGCTTTCTCCCCTTGGATAATGTGTTGAGTTAGTTTGTTGAGTTTTGTTTTGCACTGGGTTGTCAATGTTGGGAGAGCCACATCATAACACGTTTCCACACAGCATCTACCAAAATAGCAATTCTGCTCCCAGCTGCTGCCTCTGGGTGCAACACAAGTAACAAGAGTGTCCTGATTGATTACAGCTTGTCCTGCAACTTCTCCAGGACAGGTCTCCTTTGTCATATATTCTCAACAGGGAAGATGATTATACAATTGAAAATACTAACATTATCCCCACCAGTTATGCTAACAAAGTAAACAAACCTTGTTAACCAAGGTCATTGCGTAAACCAGTAGTTCGGTATCAACCCCATCCTTCTCCTCCAGGATCTCCATGATGTTGGACCACGGCTTGGCTCCTAGAAGAAGAGCAGAAACCATTGGTGACCATGATCAAAATGGAAAGCTATAGAATCAATATTTATTCAAGAAGTAGCATAAGTGGCAAGATCCAGCTTCCTCTGCAGTCTCCCCTGCTTCACAGAGAGTGAAGTTAATGCAGACAGTGAAAGCCACAGTGCATCCTAAGGCAGGGATCTAAAACACGACAGGTGGACTTAGACAGAGGTACCAATTTCTCTCCCTTGATGATGAAGGAAGCTTTGTTAACCCAGTTTGATTGGCACTGAGCTTCTGAAAACCAGGTGGGAGGAATTTTACCTCACCTATCATAGGCTGACATAGACTTACATAAATCTTCAACCAAAACCTATATGCTATGCTTTCAATGCACTTGTTGCACACATTTCTAGTGCTATTACTGAGTTACGCTGCATTAAGGTAAGTCCTGCTAACAAAACAGTGTGGCAGATAAATACAGTTTTCTCAAATTACAGGCTGTGTGTCTTGCATAAAAGAAATCACCAATGAAGGAAAAAGATTTTTGCTGTAGTTCTTACATTATTTTAATAAGAATCTCCTCTGCAGAACTTTCAGATAAGTTTCTCTCATTTTTCCACTAAGTAAGCTCAAAATTGTTAGGATGTATTTGCTTGATTTGCATGGTTATCCGATGGCTAAACCCAAGTGGCTTAGTGAGTCATTGTGCCAAAATCATCAGACGGGCAACTTCAGTCAGACCTAAGATAACCTCTTGGAAGGTACCCTGTAAAACCATCCTGATTCATTTGGCTAAAAGGAAGATCATAAAAAAACCCCAAATGCTTAACTATTTTATCTAGGAAACTGAAGTAAATAATGAAAGACTATAATTCAGTGTTTTGTTTGGAGTAAGGTTAAAGGTGAGGAGGACAAAGCAGAAAGCCATACACTCCAACTTACTCAACATACTCAACTTAGAGATACTCAATTCAACTACACAAGAATAACTACAAGAGTCTTTCCAAGTCAGAGGCAAAAATATTGTTCCAAGAGCTCACATCCCCTAAACATTATAGGGATGGAGATAGTTTGAGTATAATCAGGCAGTAAAATGCAAACGTTTCATCACAACCACCTGTGGGGGCTGATCAGTGACTTCAAGGTCAAAACACTCACAGCGGTAATGGCCCCTGCTCATTCACGCTGATATTAAACATATATCCTGCTACACAGACATCAAATCTCTGCTAAGCAAGGATCTCTGTTTTCAAACAGCCGATGGCAGAGCACTGTGTGGAAAAACCTGCCTATTAATGAATGCATAGACAGCAATATTTCTCCTGTTTTCTCTCCCGCTCTTTTTGAGACAGTCTGATCTTTACTACTGAATAATAAATCAGAGCTTCCTTATCTCAAGCAAAATCACAGAAGGGGGGTATTAAATCTCAGCTCTCCAGATGTATTTATGTGCATTACTAATTAAATACTAATACAAATACGTGGCTGTAATGAAAATACACCAGACACCTCTTTACCAGATTCTCTCTATATTACCAGACATTTTGTGCAGTACATGTTCAAAGACATGTGGAACAAATTCACTCAGCTCACAAACGATATATGATCAGCAGGAATGATATCCTTACTACAAAAATGTCTTCCTGTGGTTTCCAGTGAAAAATAAAAATGGAAGAACATAAGAAAGAGAAACAAAATGGGGAAACTATGCAAGTCTGACATAATAATGCTATTTGGAAAAAAGCGAGTTGACAACAACATAAAAAATTAATTACTTAATCCACTGCATTATTCAGTAATAGTCCTTTTAGGGAAATATGCCTTTAATTTGCAGGCAGGTTTTGTTCTTATGGGAACAGTCCTGCTTTGTTTTTTAAAAACAGTATCCTGGTGTTTGACTTTTTTGCCAGAATGTCTTGATACTTCTCTATTATCATAAACAAATGTTTTCAGGATCATCTTGATGCTTTCCTACAAGGATGATATATAATTTTATTCTACCCATGCTGCTTCTCTGTTTCAGAATAGAATTTTTTAAAATTGTTAATCAGGCACACTTAATAGTAAGGCAGCCTGTAATAGCTCATCCATCTTTCAAAGTCTTTAATTAAGGTGCAGCTTCTAAACTTAGGCAATTTCCAAAATCTAGTCTTCAATTTGAAACTCTTCATCTATTTCCTAGCTAAAATCAAGAGGAGGTGGTAATATCAATAACTTTGATAGAGCGACTCCAATTTGTACCAGATTAAACCTTTCTTTTCAAATACTATTTTCCTCATTTTGACCTCAAGCTAAACAGCCAAGGAGCGAAGATGGAAATAGCTGTAAGGCCATCTACCCACCCGGGGACACGGCAGGAAACTTATTGCATTACTATACTTGGGTTAATATTCCTTGCTATTATATAATGAGAACCTATAGTTTCCAACCTACAATATGGACAGCATGGGATATGAGCACATCTAGAGTAGGTGTCTGCTCTCATCCACTCTCACACCCTGAGCTTGCATTTCCAAATATGTTATTCCTGGAGAGCCACCACTTAAAGATGACACCACAGGCTGGATACATTAAACCAAATTAAGTTTCAAGGCAATATTTTTGTAATGATAGGATAACAGTGAAAAAAACCCTCCTCCTTTCAAGCTACATAAAAAAAACTTTGTGAAAGATACCTTGAAAAAACATACACTAAAAAAATTGTTGACTTTTCTAAGCTCACTGGTTGCTGTAGTGAAACAATGACGCTCATGTAACAGATATGAAAAATGTGATGTATATTTTTCCTTTTTCTTTAAAAGGCTACTTGTACTGTGCAGTATATTAAAAGCTCTCTGTTTATAGAGGGAGAAGAACCTCTGAGGAAACTATTATGCAGAGTTAAAATCTACAGCTTCCATCTTCTGTGTAACAGAATATAACAAACCCTGAAAAACCTAAACTCTAATCTAAGTTTGGCAATGCATATGTGTTTCTAGTAAAAAAGATGAATCCATTTAATATTTTTACATTACAGAGTTTATTTCTTAAAACAGTAAATGTAATAATTTACAGTTGCCAATTCTCAAAAAGGTTTACTTTCCTGCCTGACTCTTCCACCTGATCGTGATGTAGAAGAATGATGATGTAGCATTCCAGCAATCCTTCTGGGAGCAGACTGGGATGTTCCCATAAGGTTATGACTTCCATGCAGGACTTGCAGCAAAATTGATGGGAGTGATAAAACAGGCTCACTAAAGTGAAACAGCGGAGGTCGAGTTTTGTGTGTGTTCTCCTGCCTTCTAATGGGTAAAATGAGAACTGCTCCACTGCCTTTCAGAGGCTTCTCGCTGGTAACAGCTCATTATTGTGTCTACCCTGACAGGAAGGCTGGGGCCTCAGCCCTGATGCCACTTACAGCACTTCAAGTAGTCACGCAGGGTGCATGAACATGCGAAGAACTATGTGGTTGCAACAATTAAGCCTATATTAAATCAATAGTCTATTTATTGAATAACGTTTGCCATTGTTTTAAGGCTCAGTCTTTTCTCAGTTTTCCCTCTAGATGTTTTTACATATTTAATTTAATGCTGTCATTCATGTCTCACACAAAATCTTGACATCACAACTACATGGGATGTGCACACAATATGTATAAAGCACGAAAAACCTTGCATCAGGCCATACATGAGGACTGCCACCAACTTGCAGATTACTTCTCTCTAGTACCCATAGGATGGAAAGGTAGAAATACTTTTGGGAAGACCTCAACATCTTGCACTCCTGGCTATTTAAATAGGAGCAAACATACAGCTTTCCATCTTACCTACAGTGTAGACATTAACTTAGAGGATACCTAACTATGTGTGAAATGGCAGGAATAGCATAGAACTGATAATAGGGCCACTTAGAAAATATAAGTAGTCAGGCAGCAGAAACTAACAGTGTGCCACAGGGCTTCAATCTCTGTCCTAAAAAATGGGGGCAAAGCAGCAAAGCAGCCCCAGACAGCAGAGTGCAAAACCAGCTCCACTTCCCAGAGCCTGCACACCCCAGTGTGCTTAAACTGAAAAAAAGATCAAACTCCTTTGGGGCTCTGAAACAAGAAAGGCCAGGGGAAGCAGGGACTAGATGGAAGTATAACTAGAAGCTACTTCCTATATGATGAGAGCCATGCATCTATCCACTTATGGTCACCTTGTATTGGAGAGTTAAGCCAGCACTTCTGTGGATCTCTGTACTTCAGGTTTCATATGGACATATCCTCACACAGAAACCACAGATGGGATTGCTTTGAAACCAGGCTGAGTTAATATGAGGTTCTCCATGTTAATCATGTGTGGTACACATGAGGAATTGTGTCATATCTCATCACCTTGTATGTACATGAAACACTGGGCTTTTTTCAAAGCAGTGCTAAACTTAATTATATACCTGCAGGACTTATGATGTTTCAAGAAAAAGCACATCACTTTTTCTTCCTCTGTATTTTTGTTCCATTAAATCAGTCATTAAAGGCAGGTACTTCTCAGTTATATGCCATTAATTTCAAAACATAAATTAAAACATAGCACATTCACAGCTAAAAGTGAAGGGTTATTACACTGATGACCTAAGAAAGGGACTAAATATAAAACAAGGAAAAAAAACCCCTCTTTTGTAGCTAAGTGCAACTCCTTAATAATAGAAAAAGAAAAGAAGGAAAATTGGATATTTGGGGCTGAGTTATTTACAAGAGTTCATGAGACAATCCGCCAATCCACAGGTATGAGAATTCCCATAAATACCTTCCTCATGCTGCTAACATGTACCCATCTAACTACACCCATAACTTTTTTTCATGTGTTTTATGTTGTTACTTCAGTTGTTTTATTACTTGGGGCATGCAAATGTTTGCCTAAGGCTGTTCTACAGATACAGATGGGAATACACACCGCATGGCAGTGTGTTTAGGGGGTCCTCCTTTCTTCCTCTTTTTTCATTAGTGAGGTTTACTAGCATGTGAACAGATGGCAATTTGAACATGTTGAGAATACCAGCGATTCCAGAGAACTGAGGAAATACTAAGAGACTGTAAAAATAAATCACTGTGCTCACAATTATATGAATATTGTAATTACATTTCTGATTATGGCATTGTAAGGTTTATTGGTTTTAATTCAAAAAGAAAGTCAACCTGAAGAGTCTGCTGTTTAAAGTGTTACACTGTTTCTGAATTGCTTCCCTGCCATAAGATACAATTCAGGGTTTTTTTGGTCTTTTCAATGCGTTCATTCTGACAGCTGAAAGCAAAATCCGGCTACTTTCTCCTATTTCTGGCACCACCTTTCTCCCCATCCCCCAACTTAGTTTGTTTCACTTTTAACCATATCAAGTTGCTTAAACAAGTTCAGCATGGAGGCAGTTGCTCCACAGAGGGGATTTTGCTTTCAACCTCCATGTGTTTGAGACCACAACAATGGCTCTCCCAACCTCAAAAACTCTCCTTGAGGCAAAGGAATGTTTTGCATCAAGAGAGAATGCCCCAGGAGCTTAGCAATGGCTTTGTGGGAAGAACAAGAAAGAACCATTTCTGTTCTATTTATTTGCAAAAAATACAGTATACATATTCAAGTATTTTTCAAGAGCCTGAAGGGTAACAGATTTCATAGTAAAATATCTGCTCAAGGGCTTTATTTTAATGTAACAACAGATGGTTTTGCTTTTACTATAAAGCCTGTACTATCACTGACCTCGTCTTTCTCTTCAAAGGGATTACACTGATTAGATATCATTTTCTCTCCTAAATCAGACTGCCGCTTCTCAGAAGGAAGTGGAAAGACAGCCTGGCCCAAAGGAGCCTCCAAAGTCGGAAGATGCAACAGGGTTTATTTGCCCATGGGTGCAGGGAAGGGGCAATGACTGCGGTGCCCAGGGAGGGAGTCCAGTTCCTCGGCTTCTCACTCTTCACTTTCCCACTATAATTCATTCCTCAAAACAATCTTAAATGTCATGCATACGTAAAATATGATTTTAACCATGAAATGAAGGGTATGTCTCCAAAGCAGGCATCATGACAGCAACTCCAGAATCACTGAAATCAGCGATGAAATGCCACCCTGATCTCAGCGGTGCTGGGATTCTGCACCCCCCCAATAAGGGTACTCACCTCTCTTTTCATCAACGGTAGATACTGCCTGGATTAGCAGTGGCGCGTTGGACTCTGTGTACTCCACAAACACGAGCAGCAGCTTCAGGGCTGTCTTTACCACCAGGCGGAACTGGAAGAAAAGAGTACGACTTGTCATTCAGCAAACCAAATGAAAGTTTAATGCTGGCACAGGTAATAAAAGGTTGAACATTCCACCTATGCATATCCCCAACATTGCTGTCCAAAGTTTGATGTACACAGAACCTACTGAGCTAAGAATACATATATTCCTCTATTTCTCAACACAACATTTCCTCCTTTCCCTGTGAGCTTTTAATGCTGTCAAATTGTATGACGGGATGATTTTTTCCTTATGCTTTCTTATTTTCTTATAATGTTAATATTAAATGCTTAAATTATTAAATAGATCGATCTTTACTATTTAAAATAACTTCAGAGAAAGTGTGTTTCATCTCTGACTATACCACCCTGTCTCAAAATGTGTGACTTCCTGCAACTGAGCATTCTTCCTGCAAGTTTTCAAACTCTGTTTTGTACATCCCCAGGAGGGTGAGTTCAGTAAAGCCCCAACACTGGTAAAATGGATCTACTGGTAATCAACAGGCAAACTCCACCAGTTTCATCACAGATTTTGCATTTCCAGAGAGCATCATTTGACTATTAGATAATTTCCAAAGCACTGAGTAAGAATTTTTAAGGACTTGCTTGGCATAATCAGGTATGTAAAAACCCAACTCTTTACTTAAGGGAATATTTGGATTTTTCAGTAAAAGGAGATGTGAAAGAGAAGGACTTTTTAATAGGCAGGGCTATACAGGCCTTTTACTAGAATAATTGATTCTAGGTCAAATCTGCTGTATTCTCAATTTAAATCACTGATTTAAAGCCATATAAAAGGTGATACACTGTTGGTCCCAGAAACACAATTTCCAACCTACTAAGATTGAAACAAGTTCCAGAAAAGCAGGTATTTGTAAGTTTACTGCATTTTTCTGCTACCTTGTTGTGAAACAAATCTCTTTATCAACATGTAAGATTTTTTAATGAGATAACTACAGTAATGTGGTCACTACTCTCTCCTTTCTCACTGTCAGATTTTTAAATCTATTTTAGGATGCATTCATTAAGAGATAAGCCACACTCCAGAAAATCCTAATCTTTGTCTCATTACATTAAGTTGGCAGGCACTCTGAAATATAACTGCCTGGTCATTAAAATGTTTCGCTCAGGAGGAAAGGAAGAAGAAAAAAATCATTATACTGTATTGCTAAACTGTTTCAGCAATATGTATATAGTTTCTCTCAGCATTATTCCCATTCTCTCATTTTTTCAAGTCCTCTCAACACAACTCTCCTAAGAGACAAAGAATCATTATCAATCATTCCATAAATGTACCCAAAGACAGAGACTGTGTCTGTATTCTAAGACCGCAAGTTCAACAGGCATAGACTCAAGCTCCTGCTTTCACATTGCCACTCACAGAGCTGCACTAGAGCTCACTTAAGGGAAAGAGATAAAAATACAGCTTGTTGCTATAAACACAGAGTTTAGCATGAACAGTGACCCAGGTATCTTTCTAGCTTCTTGGGTTTTACCCACTTGTGTTAAACTGAGTTTATGCACTGCAATGATACTACTAGCAACACAAAATTTTCAGTTGTTGAATCTGGACTCTTTCAGGCTTGATGTATCATCAAATCAGTTACTTCTAGGGCTAACAGCCAGGAAATCCCAGTGACAAACCTGAACAGATCCCTTAAGATGCTTAGTTAGCCTGATTTGCAGTTGTACTGCTGCAGTGCTGCTTCATAGATAAACGGGGTAGTCAAATTAAAGGAAATTGAAATCTGATGACACACCAACAAATCACTTCTCCACGATTGCACTGGACATCTGTGTATTTGCCTGTCAGACCACTCCTACATTGTTCTTGCTCCACAATGATATCTCCCTTAGCAATCGAGTTCAATTGTTTAAAAGACATATTGAAAGAATTGCCATCAAGTCTCCACTTGTTTTGTAAAGTTACTTCGTAAAATAGGAGTTACCAGATCACTGTGAACAATTCTAGCATTAACATACTCCCCAGATAGCCACTTGGATGCTACCTACTAATCTGACCAGGATCCTTAACCTAGAAAGGAAATCCTAGATATTACTTTTGATGGTTCTTAAAACCTCAAGGCTTGGCCACATTGTGACAATGGGATGCATTCACAGGTAAGTACTCCATGGCAAAGTTCCCATATACTTCCATGTGACAGCAATCAGTGTGGGACACACTGGGCTTCTGCATATTTTTGCAAATCTACTTTTCTTCCAGAAAGAAGGACCTGTTGCAATACCTCTGCTCTAACTGTTGCCCAGTGGCCATGGTTGCTGCTGTAATAAGGAGCTAGTTCCTATGCAATTTGTTCCTGCCATGCTGCAAATCAAATCCTCAGGGCACAGCCCACTGCAGCTGCACCAGACCAAGGCTCAAGCAGCCGATTATTTGGGTGCTGCCTGCAGGTGTCACTCCCCCGTGCCTAACAAGCTAACAGACAAACAGTGTAAGGAGTTAAATACCACCCAGAAGCAATCCCAGAGAAAAGCAGTGATTAGAAAAGCTATGTTTTGCTTGCCATTTAGCTATTAGAAGGACACTGTAAATTCAGTTCCACAACCCGCAAATTTTGAGGGCTTATCCAACTCCTCACAAAATAGTCAATCAGCCCTGGGAAGTGGAGGTGTCTGTAGGTGAAGGTACATACCATAGCAGCTTTCTGCTGGTAGTCATATGGCCACTAGCTTTGAGAAAAACTGCATTTAAAACATGCTGTTTTGTGCTCAATAGAAAATGGCATTTGAGACCCCTGTGGGCACTTTTCAGCCTGCGTGCTGCTTTGGACACTGTGGGTAAGTACAAAATCAAAATACTGCAGTCCTAGACTAAGCCACACAACCCCTACACTGGGGACTTATTAGCTACCTGTGACCCACACAACCTTTGTACGCATCCTACAATGGGGCTTTTTAACAATGCTTTAGTGGTGCTTCTTGACAGAAGCAAAATCATCAAGCAGCTGCACTGCCCCTTGGAAACTGAAGTCTTCAGCCAGCCAAATCCACTCCAAGACACCTGACAGCCTGTCACCCCCAGGCACAAGGACAGTCACTAAAATCTATGCTAATTATTCACCACAGCACCAAAAGTCTCTGAAAGGACTGTTTCAGGGATACTTCCTGCTAAGACCCATGTGAAGTATGGTGTATTTTCTTACACAGCCTCCAATATGATGTCCTACATGTTAAATAATCCCTTCATGACCACCTGTGGGCCTGACCTGCCTGTAGCAGCTCTTGCATGCTGATGATGACATTGTAAGTGTCAGGTATTGCAATAGGAAGGGTCTCAGCCAAGACCAAGAATGACTGTTTCATGACTTTTAAAATACCAGACCTATTCAGAAAGTCACAAATCAATTTGTGATTAACTACATTGACTGTCCAAGTTGGAGATCCTCCTCTTTGTGAGTGTATTACAAAATTTGTTTGCAGGGCATGCATTTTCAATTATTTAAATAGTAGACAGCTACATTGCAAATAAAATAACTGTAAATCTCAACACTGGGAGAGAGCTTAACAGGAAACAACAGCAGCAATTTATTGACTTTCTTGCTTCCCTTTGTGAAGTCATGGGAGTACTTGCCAGTGACTCGTATGGTTTTATTTCACATGATGCACCCAGATAGCACAGCAATAGGAGCAATAGAAACAAGTTTCATATTTCATTCACAACCAGGCAAACCACTATTCATTAGAATCACTGTTAAAAACTTCATGAAGGCTTTTAAGGCTTTTGCTGGGATGGACTGGGCTTCCATTTAGTATTGAAGATGGGTACAACTGTTCTCTGAATCAGCTTCAACAGTCACGGTTCTGTTAAAATCCATGGGACAATCACACTATTACTTCAAACAGGACTTGATGTCAGAAGAGCAATAAAAGAGGTAGATGTATGCTGTGCTAGCTCAAAAAAGTCCTATCAAAAAAAGTAGTATCAGTTTGCAAACACTGGTTGTTGCAATTAATTCAAAATTTCCAAATGTTACTGCTCAGTTAAAAAAGAAGGCTCATTGAGGCAATAAACACACCCATCGGCTTGGTAAAGTGAGATTTTAACAGTTTTGAGATTAAATAGGGATTCTTGAATGTCAAAACACTGAAGTATCAAAACTTCTATTAAGTTAGAAAAGAAAGTCATATTGTGTTTTTGTCTCACACGTGAACCAATTTATAGAGAGGAAATGATGTCAGCATCTTCTGGCTAAAGATAAAACACAGCAGGAAGAAGAAAAATTATAAACCTTTTCCCTCTGACTTGCTCTATGTTATACAGTGGAGTTTGGCAGTGTTTTTCCTTTTAATCTCTTTATATTTAGACAATCGGAAATGTGATAGAGACCCAGCCAAAGAGACCACGTAAGAGGTGCAAAAATCATGTCTCATGGAAGAGCTTGTTCCAGTTGTTAATCACTTGCCAGGAAAGGTTTTAGCCTTTACAAGGAACATTGTCAGAAAGTTCATTGATTTAGAGACTAAAGTAATATATGTAAAGTTCAGATTAAAAAAACTAGGATTTTTTTGTTTGTTTTAAAGGAAGAAAGCAAAATCAAAATTGAGTAAAAACCTAATATTACACTCAGGGCGATGTAGTCGCTTTGGATTTATGCTATTCAAATTTAAAGAAGAAATGAGCATTGGATTTTTAACTAAAGATTTGCTGTGAGCAAATTCTCCAAGGCCTAAAATGAGCGCAGACATGGTGTCCTAGGCCATGTACTCACCCTGTGGATACGACACAGCCAGGCAGGGCTGCAGCTAAAGAATCACACAGTGCAACCAGTGTCCAGCCCGCCAGCGAGAGTTGTACAGGGAAGCTGAAACCCTTCTTTCTAGTAGGGTGCAAAGATGCCCCCAACTTCAGACCTAGTGCTGTGCAAACAGCCTGCTGGTGTCCTGCCAGCACCTGCAACACAGCTCAATTTTGTAAGGGGATAAACCCACTATCTTCTGTTCACAAGAGGAGGAAAGATCTTCCTAGACTTGGAAGATTTTATACATATATGAGTGTGTATATATATATACACACACATATATATTTAAATGCCTAACCATACCCTGCTAACTATCATGGTGAACCCCTGCTGGACTCACTCCAGTAAGTTAATATCTATCTCATACTGAGTAGCCCAAAAGTGGACCCCTGAACTCCCGATGCAGTCTTAGCACCAAACGGGGAGCAGCACTTCCTTCGGCTTAGTGGCTACACTCCTGCCAACCCAGCCCCCAATGTGTCTGGCCTTCTTTCACACAAGGGCACACAACTAACTTGTGTTCAATTTTGTATTCTCTTATTCAGAATGAGTAGACAGAATTAAATGGTGCGATGCTAAAAAAGAAAATCTGTAATTTTCCCTTATTTTTAAGAAGAGTTACCAGGACTCAGTGCCCTTAAAGGGTAGTTTTCAAGGAAGACTCCTAGGCAAATGAAGAAAAGAGGCAGAAAAGGAAGATGTACAAAAGGTCCCAGTTAAAAGCTGCCATAAGAAAACTCAGTCCTAACAACATTCACCTTGAGCTTGCAATGTTACTGTCAAGGCCATCAAAAGTAAGTACAGGACATAATTATTTTATGTATCAAAAAGTTAGACGTGCATAAACAAAAAAGCATTGAGATTCTCCTAGGATTTCTTACAACATTACATGCTCTGTACATTCATATATCTGTTGTTCCCAACTGGTCTCTCCTGTTCAGAGAGAGTCAGACCCTCCCAGCTTTGACTTACATGTCTCTGGATGAAACTCATAAGATGGGTAAAGATAAAATGGGGGGGGAGGAGCAGGGACGGTGGAAAGAAAGAAAAAAGAAAGCTCTATAGAAGAGCAGTGATGAAAAATATCTTCTAACATTTCCAAACTATAATTTGGGATTCAACCAGAGTTTGTATCCAGCTCTTTGGTTTCCTGTCATATTTGTTGCTGCTAATAGCTCAAAAAGCTCCTTCAGCACCTGGTAAAACCATGGATGTATATACACACACTTCCACGTATACAAATAGACTAGAAGAAAATATTTTCTCTATCTACCTGTTTACTACCAGCTTACTATTTCACTGTTGGTTTACATAGTACTAGAAGCCTAAGGGTTGTGCTTCAGCATTACTGGAGATGGGCAATGAGAGCTGTCTGTTCTGTATCAAAGAAGGTTTGCCTCTCTAAGAACTGCACAACACAATCTTATCTTACTAATGCTCTGGCATAAGGTGTCTGTATTTTGTGGCGGTTCCCAGAACCATGCCAGTTTCTCTGTTTGCTTGGAAGATAAAAATGAACTGGGAACATGTCTACCCTTGTTCCCTGAGAAACATCTAATCACAAAATCAGATTAAAATCAGGGATCTAATATTGAAAACAGACAATGGTGAGGAAGGACAATTGGATAATCTTACATTGGCATCCCTTTGCATAGCATAACTTGGGTAGAAATTAAGGTATTTACAGCTCATAGAACAGGATGTGTACAAAGTGAAATGAGGCTGGTCTTATTTCTCAACCAGGTGGTCACTGCCAGGTACGTCCACGCACGACATATGGAAGCCCTTTGCCAAGGACACGTATCTGTACCTGATACATACAACATCCCAGTATTTTCTGATAAATACTAATTTTCTCGAATCTCTGGAACAATGCCATTTCAGTATTTCACAAGCTGTCCACCCGTATTTACATAACAAGGATGTCTCCACTGCAGCCAGCATCTTACTAGCCCTTTCCCACCTCTGCAGGACAGAAAGTCATCCAAGAACTCCAGCACTGAGTGCACAGGCAAGGAGAGCCCCCTCTGATATGATGACTACCGACCAGCTATCTCAGAAGTATGCAGGGCTGGCTATACATGGGAAAGAACCATAACGTCTATAGCAAGAGCAAATAGCCTTGGAAATATATTGTACAGAGTATGTATGCAACCCAGACAAAAATACACTAGAATAGGGCTGTGGGAGTGTCAAACAAGGAAGGGAAAAGACATTAAGGGGTAAAATATTTGCAAACTCCTATTACTAGGATTTGCAAATGCCTTGTGGAACATAGAAACAAATCAAATTCTTCCTATTCTCTGACTCTCTTCACCAAAACTGACATTTGAGGTGGACTACTTCATTCCAAAAAGGGGTGATGACTCTATTTAGAAATCCAGTTCCTTTCTATTCCTAGCTCCTGAATGCAAGAATGACCAGAAGAATGAGATCCTTCTGCGTCAACTAAGCCAGGTGTTTCTAGTCAGATTAATTTTCCATCAAAACTTTAAAGTAGCATCTTTTAAGGAGAATGATGAAAAATTTAGAAGCCTAAATAACCTGCATAACACAACAGAACTTCTCAAATGAGTCTAACCATCCTCCTCTGGAAGAGAGAAAGTGTTCATATTTGCTGGAGCCTTAAAGGCTGCTTTCTAGGCTGCAATGAAGATATGCCGATTTCTTATCAGAGAGTCAAAAACTGCCCAAGTTACAGGGTGTGCAGGGCATGTGGAGTTATCACACAGCTAAGATGCATGGGAAGCAATGGTTACATACAATATGCATAAAGTATGTGAATAATCGCATTCTGGGTACTGAATATTGTGCACATTTGAGTATTTTGTATCATTACAGCTCTTAACTATTAAACAATCTATGTTTCTGTGGGCTGGTTTAATGGGAGAACAAACAAGAATGTGTGTGATGCCACCTCTGTATTTTAAGAATTGGGTTTTTTATTAGTTGGAGTATATTAAAATAATGCTAGACCCCATTTTTGCTCAAATCTTCAAAGAGGGATGCTGAAATAAGGCAAATTAACAGTTGTTAAGTGATTTGTAGCCTCAGGACTGAAGGCGCAGACATTGCAGAAAGGAGAATTAGATTGAGATGAAAAACCCTGTAAGTTTAGATGTGAGATGCTCAAAAATTATCACTTAAACAACAGTTTTTAAATTCTGAATGTTACTTCAAGCTTTTCTCTCTGCAGAGCATGTAATGCTAGGGATAACAGAGAAATGCATGCATTTACTATTCTTAAAATGAAGTTTCTCAGAACTTTGTAAACGTACCGGATAATGATTATGAGGTCTGTGCACTGTTACATATGTGGTATGTATCTGTCATTTATCTGTGGTGAGATTTCTGACATGAAGAGAAGAAGGCCATTAAAAAGAAATTCATCTGGCTTACCAACAAAACACAGGGATGAGCAAGTAGTGATTAGTGACTGGTCAACAGGGAAAAAAAAAAAAGGCTCATGCCTGGAAATGATTATTTACATCATAAATCATGGTCCAGAAGCAGAAGGGGGAAAATGAAAAAAATCTGTATACAGAAGCAGGCAAATCATGCAACAAATCAAAGCATATTACAGGCCAAAGTAGCTCTCAGATGAGTACATGCAATTCTGCTGGGACCCTTAAAAGAATTTGTTGGGGGTAGAAATCACCCATATATTCAGCCACTTGTAAAGAACTAACGATGTAGCTGCATTTCTCAAGCAGCAATTACCATGCTATACAGACATTACTTAAAGAACTAAGTGCTGCAGAGCCTGGAATGAGACAAGAGATGCTACAGAGGGTTTTGGGTGTTCTTCTTTTCTCCTTTTGAAATATCAATGGCAATCTTTCCGTGATGTGGGGAAGTAACTTTCTCATTTCATGAAATAGTCTAAAATGATGCTTTTCTTTGTTTTTCTGACAGGATGAATGGAAGACCATCCACAGCTTTGCAGGACAAAACACCAAGTAACAACAGCCTTGTCTGGGTTTCCTTCCCTACAACCAGGCCAAATCCCCTCGGTTTGTCCTGAGAGAACTGCTCATTGCGTGAAAATCACATATAATTATTCAGCCAGAAAGGAGGACAGGGTAAGACCTGGAGATTATAGGACATTAAAGGATCAAAGTTCTTTAGTCTCAGGTAACTTTTGAGATGGTGTCATTGCACCTTTGTCAAGGGCCCTAACCACAGACCTATCAGGTATTCCCCAGTTTTGAGCGCCATTCTCTTCTGCTCTTTCAGAAATTGCTGGAACAGAAGGGTTTGGTTTCAATTAAATTTTTATCTTTTTCCATCACAAAACACAAAACAAAAATATTTAACTGGAAATTTCCCATCAGCTTGTGTCCTGAACAGGAATTATGCTTCACTTGTAAAGATTTACATTAAGATTTCTTTTTTCAGGTTCAATGTGTTCAACCTGTTGATGCTTTTATTAACCCTTCCCAAATGCTGGTAGTTTCTAAGACTCAAGCCAAATGAACACCATCAGTACATCTAGACCTGCCTTCTGTGTCTGGGCAAAGACTGTGATTGTATTATCACAGATAAGGTATAAAACACTTAGCTTGAGAGAAACTGCATTAACATGAAAAGTAATTTCTGCTAAAACTCATGCTAGCGTGCAATGTGCCAGTAAACAGCTTTTGATAAGAAACAGACCTTTTTCTTATCTTTTTTTTTTCCTTCTAGAAACATGCATCTTGAACATATAGTAGGGGTTTTCTAGCATTTTCATGTTACAGATCATAGAGTAAGATTTTCCAGTAAGTTCCTTTCATTAGGTAACATAACCTTGGTCGGGCACATACTAAACCAGCCTTATGCAAAAAAAACCCAACAAAACCAAACTATGATGTGCATAATGTCATTCTAATGCAACTTAGCATCTGGAAAAATACTGTCTGACTAGGTGATTTTTCAGTAGTTACTGCAAATGCATGACCCTAAGCTCTATCGGTCACAGTCAAAGTAGTTTAAGAGTATGTCTCACTATTTAAACTTGGGTTCTTAGGAATTAACCATATGTCTATTAAATAAAATGTGCACTTCTGATGAGCAGAATGAATGAAAAATAACCTTTCTCTTGAACACTACTCTGATGGTCTGTTCAGCAACAGATGTAACAGTGACATTTCATATTTTGGTAATAGGAAGATAAGTAGATAATAAGCAACAAGATATGAAACCACAGGGAGTTAGAAATCTACATAACAGATGAATTTGCAAACTAAAATTGATTGCAAGAGTAGAGAGTGTGTGTCTATATAGAAGAAATACAATTAAGGCCATTTGGTACCTTTTTTTTTTTTCTCCTTCTAATGACAGAAGAGTTGCATGCTAAGCCTTTCCACCAGTCCTCTACATTGATGTATGATGTTAGCCTTGAACTACACTGTCCTCAACAAATGGTCATTGGGCTGAACCGCTGGCAACACAAAAGGTTTGGGAGAATGGCAGTTTCAGCAACTTCTTTTCCTTGGGCAGGGCCAAGTTGCTATTTCCTTGGCTGTGTTCCAAAAAAATGGTAGAGGAAAAGAGTTTTTATGAACTTAATTGCAGACAAGACTTTATGTCCAAAATCCCCTTCATATTACACTATCTTAGCTTTCATTATGCAGCTGAGTGACATCTTGTTTGGGAAGGTAGCTAATGTAATACAATGTCACTATACTCAAGATAAAAGGCAATCAATTTTAAAGAGAGAAGTGATTAGGTAACCTGTTACTAAGGTAAGTTACTGATGTGCGACTTATCTCATGCAAAGCATTTGAGGATCTGAAAGACATCTACAATTACTCAATCATGCCACAGTTCTATGAAGCATGCCGTGATTCATCACATTTTACATATGGGAAAGCTGAAGTACCATGAACTTAAAAGGAAAATAGAAGATTTAATGTTGCATCTTATTTCCTTTTTTTAAGCTTTCAAGTAAGTATTTAATGTATGTGTGTTTTCAGAAATACTTTAAATTCCAAATGCAGGCTTTAGATTTAAGATCAAATCAATACTGTATCATTTTCAGGAGTGATCAGAAGAAAGGATTATGTAGAAGAAGTCCACTTGCTCCACATAAGTTTTCCATACCAAACCACTTTCTTCCGAGACCTACTTCCTGTCACAGCTGAAGCTCTGATTTATACAGGCTGGCCTGTAGTTGATGCAAAAAATTACTTCCTCAGAACAGAGTGCTCCACAAGCTTCAGACCTGTAGTACATTTGATATGGGAACTGTGTACAGAGCAGCATCTCAAAACTTCAGCATCTTCATGATGTTAGTTTTCCTCCTGGCCAATGCACAGAACGGCTCAGGTGGAGTTCAGAGGTGATCTAGTCCCTGCCTGTGAAAATCACCACTAACAAAATGTGTGGCTCAGCTGATTTATGGTCAAAGCCAGAGGAAAACAGAGAAATAAGGAAACTATCAGAGTACCTTTTCTCAGAGGCTCCTTACAAAATTAAACCCGCTCAAACACTCGAATCATGAGGAGCACTCCATTTTCACCCTGGTTTCCTCAGACAGTTGTACTGTCCCTCCCACTATCAACTTGTTGACTAACTCTTCCCTGTAACTGTGGGATCTGCCCAGTGAATTCAGTCATATATCTGACAGTAATTGAGCTATGTACATACTCAAATTGAAAACTGTATTACAAAAGACCCCAAGTGAGCAAGATTCTCATAAGAAAAGAGGAAGTTTCCAGCCATTTTGAAAGGGAGCCAGTGAGGAAATTAGTCCCCATGTCGCCTTCCACCAGCCCCGCTGCAGGCCTGCAGTTGTACCAAGGACAGGGAGGGGATGCACGGCAGAACTGAGGGTACCGAGAGCATGTGGGATAGGAAGGAAAAAGTAAGGAAGGAAGAGAACAAAGATTAAAAATTGCTTCATTAGTTGTACTGGCCATGAAACAACTTGCTAGTTAGTGGCCTTGATGCTGTCCTGTTTAAATAATATCAAGGTTGAGTTCAAGGGCCCTAGGGGAAAAGAACTATTTGAGTCCGCAAGTACAGTGGAAAACTACTCTATTACCATTCTGTGGTTTTATGCACGTGAAATTTGTTCTTTCAGCAGTTCCATTAAAAAGTACTCATATTAAATACCAAAACTATGGCTGGGTTTAAATAACTTCACCTGAAAACTCCTGTAAGTTTAATTATATGGTTGGCAGTCCTTTCTGAACTTCACAATCTCATAGACCGTATTTCAACAGAAAAAACTCAAAATCAGAAGAACCTATGTATAAAATGTGTGGAAATGGTTGAAGATAGTCTGTTAACAGAGCCCAATCTGTAATATATTACCTATTGCAACATCTTTCTTAGCAAATAATTGTTAATAGGTAATTCTTTTTAGGCACCCTAAAAAGCAACATACTAGCAGTTTGAACTACTGAAATAACAAAACTGTTGAAAGAACAAATATCATACATAAAACCATGGAACAAACCCACCACAAACTCCTCTTGAAAGAATAACTAATAAAGTAAAACGAGAGAAAGAAGATATATATATTCCACTTATTACTAAAACAGTTGGAGGACTTGTATTTCACTGTATGTGTAGACCGAAGACACAAACGTCTTCCCCCAAATCCCCCCGTCCCCCTTCCTTTATAGTTGAGCTGACGTCATATGGTATGGAATATCCTATTGGTCAGCTCGGGTCGGCTGTCCGGGTTGTATCCCCTCCCAGATCTTGCCCCCCTGTACCTTTGGTGTTATGTGGGCACTCACGACTAGACATAACACACACCATGTGATCAACAGCCTCTGGCTCCCAGTACTGCAGCATGAGGGCTGTATGGGGAAAATCAGCTCAGACAGACCCACTACAAGTGGTTTGACTGCAAAACCAGACCCATTTATTTACCTTTGAACAATTTTCCAAATGAAGTTAACAAATAAAGCTGCTTTCTGAGGAGTATCTAAGCACAACAGAAGTAGTCACGTCTACAGCAATCACCTACTTGTCACAGCCTTCCCAAGTCTAGAAAAGATGGATATCCTCAAATCCAGTTCACATCATCAGTACAATCCAGATACTTTTTTCTAAATCCAGGGGACACCATGATGAAAATGAAAATGTAAATGTAACTGAGCCCAGACACATTCCCAGCTTCCCACGTGGTGGGTTTCTGGGATGAGTGGCAGAATCTTCTCTAGGGCTAGCATTTAGAAACCTGATTAAAGAGGACACAAGTCACTGTGTATCAGCTAAGAAACTGCTTAATGACATAGCCCTAGCAGTTTCACATTACTCTAACTCCCTCCTTTATTGAAAGAAGACAGAGATGGAGATATTTTAAAGTCTGATTTTCATAATTACTAGTAGGTATGCAACTTTTGTTGTAGAATAGCAAGATTATATGATATTATTATGGTAGACAATAGTGCTCTGATATCACAGTAACAGATAGAAAGGCCCCTCAGACTGTGTTTCTATACAGCATACCTGGTAACATTGCAAAGGCTTCCCAAGCCCAAACTGGAGTTAACTTTAATAACGTTCATGTTCACTTGTGTTCCAAAGGTTTGTAGATTAGATAATGTCAACTTCAGCTTCATTAACATCCTTGAAAGAACTCTAATATTCTGATTCATCACCATGTCCAGATCCCAACTCTAGTTTGACTAAAAGCCAAGTTCTTGTTATAACTCATAAAAACAATCTAGCTTTTACAATTTTCTTCAAAGTATAAGGCATATGTACGTAGGTACCACCATAGCAGAGAAAGGAGGAGGAACTTTGGGTGATTCACAGAAAGTTTAAGGTTGAAAGAAACCTCTCAGTTTGTCCAACTCCCTGCAAAGCCACCTACAGTTAGTTGTTCAGGACTAACTAATGAGACTAAATAATAACAGCTATATCAAGAACATGAATTAAAAAAAAAATTGACATCCAAGTATTTTTAAAGCATTCTTCATTTTTTGCAGCCTAGTGCCTGTAACTTATTTTCTGTCTCTCTCACACATCCATACTCTCCCCCAAACACACATATACTGAAAGGCATATGAGGGTGCAAGAAGATCCATAACACTTGTTATTTTCACCAGATCACAGTAATTACCTAATTTACGTAACAGTCCTACATACATGAAGATTCAGATGCCCATATAGATACCCAAAATGTACTTTTCAGTTCACAAATCACCTGAAGACAAGACCTTTTATGCAACGAGGTTCTAGTAGTTCTCTGCACACCAGGTGTGGTCTGGGATTACAGTAAACATCTGTGAAATTGTAACTTAAGGTGACTTAATGTTCCCAAGCACTTAAAGAGAATACTGAGCAGCTTGCTCATGAACCTCCTATGACTCAGAATTTGTGTTTCAGTTCCTCAGCAGTACCACAGTGACAGCAATCCTTAGTTTCAGTCTAGTTTGACAGCAGAATGAAAGGGTTAGAAATATGTTTTCTATAAGCAGACTCAGAACACTACTATGACAAGTATTCAAGGCTTAGAAATTCATTTTCAAAACTGACAGGTCCAGCAGGGCTTCTGAATTCACACATCTGTGTGAGAATTAGTCTCCCTACAGCCTACTTTCCTGGAAATATGAATGTGCCACTCAAAGATGAGCCTGGACTAGGTTTCTTATCTTTTTAAGTGAGATAACAGAGTCCCAGAAGTACCACAGAGCATCCTCCAAACTCACCTGAAACGTGATCACTCTTTCCACAAGCCTAAAAATACCAAACAGCAACACAATAATGGAAATTAAATATATGCCTGTACATTCCTAGGAGGCTGTAGCTACCAAGCTACAGGTAGGTTTGCAGCAGTGGTGTCCAGGAGAGAGGAGCAGCTTGCAGAGCAGCAGAGCCCAGATTTCTCTTCATATGACCCTTCTCAGTGCCCTACTCTGAACTTGAAGACTAAACACATCTGACCAAATCACTGCAAAGTCACACATGCCTCTGTTGTGGCAGTATTTAATGTGTATTTCAGTTTCATTATTTTCAGAATGAAATATATTTGAGATGTAGAACTTGAGAATTATTCAGCATCTGGGACACGTATAGTTTTTAGCCAAGTAATTGTCATGGTCATTCAAAGAGCTGAACCCAGTGAAGCATGAGATCATAATCAATAGTGATTTGACTTGCATTATGGATTAATTCTGGGTTGTTGTTTCAGTTCTCTGGGAGCAGCACAGATGGAAAGAGGTAAAGAGAGGGGGAGAAAAAAAACACCTCAAGCCTTTCTTTTTCCTGAAGTAACCACGACAGATTACTTCCACTTTCTTCTGAAGTCAAGAGTAACTGCAGGCAAAATCAGTAAGTACAGTGATGCCCTAATGAGGGGCAGCAGTTCACAAAAGCAGTAAAATAAACTGCTGCAGAACATGATCCTTTGTATCCCAGAAAGCTCAACTGACATGCACTGCAATAGCTGTGTAATGTCTGACAGGATTTAACCAAAAGAAAATGTAATTGATATTTGACTCTCTCAACCCAATACCATTTTTGAAGAAGTGAGTTTATTGAGAGTACTAAAATTACACTGAATGCTTACTTTTGGTGTTATTTTGCCTGCTTTTAGAATATGTTTTCATGGTAGGCTCTCAAGCATTTGACACAGAACATTTACTTAAACATCTAAAGAGTTCCACTGAAGAGGTGAGAAGTATCATAGAGCAACTGTGAACGGCGTGAAAGATACTACTGCAGTGAGCATGGAAATACCAGGAAAAAACCCTTTTTTTTTTTTTAAATTTTCCAAGGTACCCCATAGGCATATTTCCTTTCATAAAAGTAAAATGTCTCACAATATCTAAAAGAATATTTTAGATGCGCACATATAGATTTAGTTGTATAGTTCTTGACTCTGAAGAACAATAATAATAATAACAACAACCACCACCATTTATTCAATGCTACAAAGCAAATTATCCATCTGGTCAGGATGTAAGGGTGAAGGCTAAAAGGCAATTCAAGGTACAGAGATAAACAAGAATAATCAAGTAACAAAGTAAAGGCAATAGGCTGCTATAGTTTCACAAATAAATGCTTCACATTTGCAGCCTCAAAGCAAGCTCATGTTCTGGTTCCCTTAGAAAAGCAAACTTGTAAACCAACTACTTTTAGAAGGGGAGGCAGCCAGCAGCTGCAGCTCAACACGTCTCATTTCCTAACACGCCTTGCCCAGCCGCGGGGTGGGCCCAAGCCGTGCTCTGGCAGCCTTCCTCTGCAGGCTCTGGGCAACTTACCCCTTGGACTAATGCAGACAAGAATATAAACTGCAAGGCAATTAATGCCATCACTCCAGTTAAGCTAGGTGTGTTAAAAAATACATGGGTCACAGAGCACAACTCCACAGTACAAAAAAACCCCAAAACAAAAAACTGAAGATTTCATCAGATATGCAGAGAGATTAATTAGCTGCATCAGGCTACAAGTATCTGATTCAAGAAGGTAACAGCTGCATGAGGAAAGGACAGCATGACTGAGCTCATCTCAATGGCCTCTGCCAGGTATTAGGTGGAGAGCTGTTCTAAAGCACACAGTCCTGCTCAACATCATACACTCCCAGTAGCATTTTGCTCCAGTCTTGTCCTCAGTCCATTTATTCAGGTCTGTCTGTGCCTGCTAGATGGTGCTGTGGGATGGCTTTTCTCAGGCAGAGAAGGCAGCTTGCTTTTTTGTTCCCCTCACTGGTATTTTTTTCCTTCTACATGAGAACAGCTGCAGTGCTTTCTGCGCCTTGGTTGTACAAGATGCGTCCTGCTTGGTCTCCTTATTTGTTCTTTACTCACTGCAGGCATGTGGTGGCCACCACTGATGATGTTGTTTCACCAGAGCAGCCAGAGAAAATACATGTGTGTCAGAGTTCATCTGCATATGCCCATACCCATACACAAAAGCAGGAACCTCAGATGGAGACAGAAGGTATTAATACCTACTCTAAAAAATTCCAAATTTTCATTTGCCTTTGGTTATAAAGATATAGGACATTTAAGCAAACTATTTTTAATAACAAAGCAGGATTTAAAATTATATCAGACATACAAATTAATAGCATGGTTTCAAACAAAATGGTAAGTCTATGTGTGCTCCTGAAGCTTCAGCGAGTGAAATTTCTGCCTTTTTTCCTCTCAAACTGCAATCCACTTCTGTGAGGAAAGGCAATCTGCTGCAAAAACTTTAGAAGGCAACCCTCTGAAAGGAAAGGTAATGGGAAGCCTGAGAGGCTTCATTTTTGGTCTATAACTAAAGAATAACTGAAATAGAAAGATGCTATTAGTGCTTTAACATCCATAGTATATTAACTGGTGCAGACTGGAATTGAACTATTCAGACCTGTCAAAACATGTTGTGCTAATGACCTGTAGGTAAAGGCAGTCTGGTGATGTCCATCTGTTCCACATAACTTTGTGTCAGTTTAGCCAAAGATGACGAGCAACCCTAACCCACCCTTCTGAGTAAAAGGGAAGAAAACCAAAACAACCCCCTAGATGAGTAACTGCAGTATTATTACTACAGCAAGTGATGACGTCAGGAAAATCTCGTGCTAAGTTTTCAGATCTTGTCCCATAGCCCAATGCCTTGGGACAATCTCGGAGCACTTGCTGTTCCTGTACAAAACCCACCCTAGCAAATATCAAGGCTGTCTGTGCACTCTGACATACACTGCAATTTCTACACGGTGAACTGACATTTTCTGTCTGATGCTCTGCTCTGAATGTCAATCTTCCACTGCCAGAAACCGAACTTGGGTATTCATTCACGTTTCATCCCCACACCAGAAGGGGATGACAGGGAAATGAGAAGGGACATCGTGCAGGCCAGCGGCGAAAGTTGAAGTATATAATGATTCTAAGTCTGGCACAAATCTCACTTATCAGATCCACAACTAACAGAGATTCCATCTGAGCAGATCTGGAAGCAAGCCTATCTTTAGGTGGTCTATCACATCTTTCCCTTTATAGCCACACAGAAACCTTACTACAGGGGCCTCTATAGTTCTGCTGTGCATGGAAGAGTTGCCCAACAGACGTCAAATATGAGAAAAGTGTGTATATGAGGAAGACAAAAAGAAGCAACCTGAGCAAACCACAGAGAGTGGTAGTGACACAGATGAGAAAAGAGTATGAAGAAGTGGAATTCTCTTCTCTTTATTTAAAGGAAAACAGGGTTAATAGAACCTCAACCCACATGGGATTAACAATTTTGAGGCAATTCCATAAATTAATACCTGTGGAGGTCTCTCGGCCTCTTTTACTCTTTCCATTTACATTCTGTAAGAACAGCTGTCATATACAAAGCTTGACTGGGAAAGCATTCAAACTGTGAGTTAGCAAAGTGGTGCATTTCCCTCCAAAATCGTAAGAATAAGATGCTTAGATAACCACACACTGGAATTTAAAGTGCGATGGAGAAAAAATGGCTTCTGAGAGGATGCTTTATTTCATTACTAAAGAAGGAAGAGGCTACATGTTGCTGGAAATGAAAAAGACAAAGCATACCTTTGCTACAGGTCTGTGTCTTTCAATAGTAAGAAGAAATTAAGAAATAAAAGAAACCAATCTATAAAAATTCTATGCTGGCTGAGGTATTAAGAGTATTTTTCATAAAAACACCACATTCTTGTATTTCATTAATGTGGTCTTCAAAAAGGAAAATAGTAGAGAGAGGGAGGGGGATAAACCAGGAAGCATCTGAACTCCTTGTTCAATTGCTGTGATCAAAGAGGATCGGAATATGGAAAGAGAGTACACAGCATGTCCAGATGAGACTCATTTCAGCATATCATGGGAGCCAGCTAGAGAACCTGCTGGCACGCTGGAAATTATTCTGAAAAGACTTTATATGGCATAAACTACTACTAGAGGACTGTGGAGAAAAAAAAAAAAGAAAGAAAACATATCAGAGAATCTTTCTTTTGATCTTGATCTTACAAAAAGTAATTGAAGTCCACACATTTTACCAGGCTCCTTCTTTCCTAAGGACTAGTCCTGTATTTAAGAAGACTCACAGAAAAAGTGAGGTAACCATGACGAGTCCTAGGGCAATAACCTGCTGAGGGACCTGAGCCAGTTGCAACTCAGAGGTTCCTTGGGGTGCACTGCCTGCTGAATATAAAGACATCATATATGCTTTAGTGGTTTCCATTTTTGATACAGCATATTTTTTAATGTTATCCAAGTATCTTCAGCTAGTAGCTGTTGCTTTAAAGAACAACTATATCTAAATAAAGGAATGACAAGAATTTTTGAGTGATGCCAGCCAGACAGATATGGTAACAATTAGTATTAGGTTCAACTTTCACCTATGTTTCTGTCTTCAACACATATAATCTGTCCTTCCACTCCCTCATGTTCTTTCTCCAGAGCTCTAAAATCCAAATACTAATTTTCCAGATGAGGGACCAGGACACAAAAGGATTTGGAGACTGGTTCAAGAATGTACCTGGAAGCTGGATTCAGCCTGGGTCTCCCAAGGCGTGGGGCTCCTTCCCTAGCTGGATCATTCTTCCAGGCTAAGCTACAAGCAAAACACCAGTATACTAACTGCAGTGTTGGCTGAGCTGTCTTGGATCTGGTTTACATGACACTGTGGAAAATGCTGGATATCACCTTCTTTCCACAGGCAGGATTTCTCTACTGCACTATATATATGGCAAACAGGACAGAGATTAATTTAAAAGGAAAAGTAAAGGAAATATAGTATTGGCTAATTCAGTTTCCGTTTCAAGGAATTTCCAAAAAGATAGGACATTCGGAAAAAAAATTGAGAGAGAAGATTAAGCACAGCTCTGCAGAAGAAGATAGATCTTCCATGTCTCACATCAGCAGATAGAGCACACAGTGGATTCAATTCATACTGTTAGAGGAGTATGAGATCCTTGCACAGATAAAAATTTGAAAAGACTTTGTGTGGAATTTCTGCTGTTGTTTCCTCACAAACTGGGCTTGCATTTCTTCAAGATCCTGTAAAAAGAATCCACACCAACAGTGTAGTTCTTCTCAAAAATCTTTAATAACAATTTGGTAACCATCAAAATAATAACTTGGTAACAAATTCTGAGTGTCCAAAAGTTTACTATAAACAATGAGAAAAATAAAGCTATTAACAAAAGCATCCTACTCATATCCTATAAATGAATTAAAATATGCTTGAAACAGAAATGATATCATAGGATATTGTAATAAATATATAAGGTAAGCCCAAAACTCTGTTAATATAAGGAAAGACTACCTACATTCTTCAAATCCAACAGAATAAGTAAAAATTAACCATAATGCCCTTTAACAGTCATAAAACCCCAGAGCATTAATGCACATCGAAGAATACAAAAGGCTGACCAGCTGCTTTCTTCCTACAGAACTGCAGGAGTCATCTCAGCACACCCCACACACTTTCTGTTGACAGAACAACCAAAACCTCTGTCTAAAACTCAGGACACTTTATTAAGCCTCAGGAGACCTGGATGCCAGGTTTGTTTCTTATACTAGTCTCACTACACAGAAGGAAGAGAATCATAGAATTATAGAATCATTTAGGTTGGAGAAGACCTCTAGGATTATCGAGTTCAACCTTCATCCCAACATCTCCCTGATCACTAGACCATGGTAGGAACAATATAACAATTTGGCAATAAGCACAGGTGAGGTACAGGTACTTGGCACTTTCTGGAAACACACCCATTCACTATGGTGCATTTTCTTATTTTTTATACTGATCTATCTCAGTTACCACACATGGCACAGACATGGGTCCCACTTACCATGATTCAAGGCCTCGTTGCATAAGAACGCATCTGCTGACTGCACTTTGAGGGGCTTGCCCAGTGGCTTGCTGAAATGGGGATATAAGGACAGAGTGCAAAGGGTATGTGCTATTGGTATGAGCCTATGACTTTTATTTGTGACACCTGTTTACTGATGAGTGTAAATATATAAACCAGAATCAGTCCTTCAACAGACTAGCACCACAGTTAGTTGCAATGTATGTAGTCGTATAAGACTGAAAATGACTTCCAAAATCTTCTTCCAGTGTCAGAAGCCATTCAGTTTGGCAGCACAAAGTATTAAGTCTTGGAGAAGAGGGCTCAGGAGATCCAAGAAGCATTGTCAAGTGGCTTCCCACCAGGATGCCGACTCTGAAGGCCACATGAAGGTGCCTGCATGAAGAGGCACTTACTTGTGCAGTCTGCATCCTAGTTCTGCAACAGCACTAAAAACCTCACATAACTGGACATCAATATGACAGAGTGGACCAGACCAAAGCAAAATTATGATGATAAACTCATGAGGATATTCAAAGGAAGTACTTCACTGTGAAGCATTACCTGGACTTTTCACATACACTTATTTCAACTGAGCTAACAAATCTGAGTTTGGTGTCATTTCAGTAACTGACTATGCACCAAAAGAGCTTTCCCTGCTCTTCATCAAAACTTTCTAATAGCCCACATGCTCTCCATCAAGCATCAGAGACACTGACAGAAAAGATACATCCTCACATCATCTAATAGGAGCAACAGAGACTCAAAAGGAGGCTACCCTGTAAACTGAAGCATTATGCATCCAAGTTCACGAAACAGTGCTTCCAGAAAAGGTTCAGACATAACTGCTTATTTTAATTTTAAAATGCTCCTTCAAACACAGTATGCTAAACTTCTCACGTAGGACTAATGATGTTTCTACCCTGCAAAATGATAACTTAGCTGTCCCAGAAGGTCTGGCATAATGACCACAATGTGTTTTATATTGGCCAAGTTGATTTCTGTGTTTAGATACGCATGAAAATCTCAGGTGTGTACTACAAGCTTGGATTACAATGAGCTGCTTTTTATCCTTGGAACAACTCTTTAATATTTTTTCTTTACTCCTTCCCATCTGTCAACTTATGTTTGAAATTTTTCTTTTTTTTTCCAAACAATTGACTTTATAGTCAAAGACCTTTCACACTGGCAGCTTCAAAAACGTTGGAAAAAGTAGGCTCCATTTTCTTTCCAACTGCACCTTCTTCCTTTCAAAGGAATGCTGGACACAATGCTTGGTAGCAAATCGTGGTCGTTAACAGAAGATGCTAACAGCTAGTGCCTGAGGCAGTCATGTGCTCACAAATATGAATGGTAACAGACCTATAACACTGAACTACTGTGGTGAGAAAAAACATGGCAATTCTAAAAGCTAGCACTAACTTTTAGGTTCTTTTTCAATTCCCCTCCCTAATTCTACTATAACACTTTTTTCTTCATGTCTTTCCTTTACAACAAGAAATTTGTACATCTGCATAGATGCACAGTATTTTCTGGAAATATCTGGACATATTTTACTCATTGCTAACAGGACATTTTCTCACACAGAGTTGAACAGATGAGAATGACTGAAAAGTTGGGCCTGAACATTTGCCACGTTGTTGGCAATTAATCGTTACATGTTCTCATTCTCCACTTCGAAAGAGCTGAAATCAGATCTCTGATATGATGTGGGTGCTCTTTCTAGTATTGCCTTAATTTACAGGAGTTTATTTTGAACACAGAAAAATGAGAATTTATCCCTCCAAAATGTTCAGAAGTGACTGCAACAGAGAGAGTTAAAGGAATAGTTATTGCTGCAGGACTGGACTACTGCAAACTCTCATGTTTGATGGAACAACTTTCAAACCCACCTGCAAATATGGTTGGTAAAGAAGAGCAGCAATCATACCAGCCTGTCTGCTGAGCTGGACAGACCAAAGCGAGCACACAATGTAGTCTGCACTGGCTGGCGTGTACTATTCCAAGTTTATTGCAACATCCTGATCCTTATCTTCAAAGCACTAATTAAACAATTCAAAATAAACTCTGTTCATGCAATAGTGCTGCTACAGTTTTGAGTGAAAGAGGAGGGAAGCTCTCCACCAACCTGGGTGAGCGTTGGCTTGAGAGGCAGGAAGTAGGAAAGTTCCTATAAATCCAGGGTTTTATTTCTCTCTCACATAACCATTTTCATAACAATAGTTCAGTGGCCAAATGCACAGTGGATTAATTTAAGAATCAGCTGCTAAGCTGACTTGAATGTTCAGCATTTCACTGAACTCAAAGCAGTTGTACCTGTTGACACAGGGCAGCCCATGGGTGAGACTGCACTGGTTTTAGGGCTTGAGGGGAGATTTCAGCTTTGCTCCAAACCCTTCTACAAAATAAAGGAACCTGAAAACCTCTAAGACTGACACCTAACTTAAATTTCTACGTGGGCTAGGCCAGAAAACAGAACAAAACCACAGGCTTATCAGAGTTGTGGCTGGAGGCAAGAGGCTATGTAGACACAAGGCAGCAGATTGGGAAGAAGACAACATGTGAAATTGATCACAGTAGGTCTCCAAGCTGAGCAATTTTTCCTGGATGTTTAATTCTTTTAGCTGGCCAGTTTTTCCAAATCACTTTCCAAACACATTAATAAAGTGCAGGACAGTTCTACAGCTCAACCTCCAGCTCACAAAGATCAGGCACATTCCTATGTATATTCATTCTCATCATCCAGGCAATGTTAACTCAGAACAGGTCATCCATACACATAACAATTCTAAAAATATATGGCCAGAAAAATTAATGAGATGCAAATACATTGTATTTCCAAGACTCTCAACAAGAGAGTATACCATCCAGTTTTGGTGGTGATTTAATTCAACATACTTTGGGCTTTAGTACTACTACTGCTACAATTTTAGTCCTACCCATATCTGTTAAGCCCGTTACATTTGTAACTTTTTCCATGACTACAAACCACTTTTCGGTATATACTTGTGGACCCACTTTAACATCAATTTGTTTAAGATTTGGAGAGAAATTTCCTGAGAAAAAGAAAAGCACAAATTCAAGTTATAACTGTTCTTTTCATGCTGCCTGTTCCAATACAAAAGGAAATAAATTCTTTCTATGCAAAACCTGCAGATTTTTGCCCTGAAAAAAGAGCAGATGCGGTGCTTCAGGACATAGTCTAGTGGTCAGGAAGACGTTGGGACAAAGGTTGGACTTGATGATCCTAGAGGTCTTTTCTGCCTGGATGATTCTATGATATTATCTGCTCTGCTCATTACTTCAGTTGAGCGCATACATAAGTGACTCATGAAATGGAGACTGATTTAATAAAGTTCTTAAATTGAGTATTTACCTCTACTTACTTTAAATGATTCACTTGCAAAAACAATTTTATTGCTTTTTGTGACCAAGAATATTATTTATTATTTCTTTCAAAATTCTCATGAAGTGACTTACCAACCATGTGCACGTTTTAACATGTCACTGGCACTGTGCAGGAAAAGCAGCCCTACTGGACTCTCCTTTGGAACTCAACAAATTCCCCCATTACAGCTATGTTCTGTTTGAATGTTGTGGGTTTTTTCCTTTTGCTTTGAAATAGGTTTTTTGTTTGTTTTTTGGATTAAATTACATTTTAAAACATTCAAAAAGTCATTACTTCAATACCAAGGGAAGCAAAAGATTCACACAAGGCACAGGGAATAACTTGTTAGTTAAAGTTTGTATTTAACTTTGCAATCTAGGAACCAGACAGAAACAAAGGAAAAAAAAAAATTAAAACAAGATGTGAGATAGGAATCTTTAATCAACCTCGTTGTATCAGCCCGGGCCCAGCATTCCACCCTGTCTTCTGAGGTTACCCAGCATCACTTTGAAAATGGATTACTTTCCACTGAAAACAATGCCAAAAAGGGGCTTTAGCTCCCCTGGGGAAAATCAGAACAGCCTGGATCATCAAATGAGAAAAAATAATCATTATCAGTAGCAGTCAGAAATGGGGAGAATGAAAACACAAAACCAGACTCAGGTTTTGGACCACTTAATGCTTAGATGTGCCTTTGAAGATGGAGGTGAAGTGGCAAAAACCTGTAGGTTTGTGATGCAAAGGAACGTTTGCTTCTCTAGTGGACAACATAAATACCTGGAGTTTTTCCAAAATGTTTGGTTCAGAAGTGCTCTTTTTGTAAACACTCGGTAGCTAGTCCTGGAGAGAGTAAGGAATTGATAGAGTATTGTACACTTTCTATTACCAAGTCAGAGGCAATATCAATGCATACGAAAGATAATATATACATATTGCCTCATACATGCTAATAGATGAAAAATACATTATAAGGACTTAATATGGCTTAGTGAATATATGTCTTTAACCTGATGTCCCTTCTTTTGGGTAAGAGCAGTTTTCTGACAGCCCTTGCCATTGCCATCAAACTGAAACTCTATCTGCAGGTGATCCACCACAGAGCTCCAAAGGGCCCTGAGGTGCCAGCTGCCAGCATGAACAAATACCTCAGGTCCTTAAAATCAGGCTAAATATAGGTTACAATACAATGCAAAAGCTTAATTCCAACTTCAGCAGCAGCAACATATAGCTGGCAGAAACACCAAGACAGGAGTGAAATAGCACTTCTCAGGTGCTGTGAGGTTGAAATACGTGTGTTATGTCATGTGGTCAGTTAAGGCAACATCCTTGACAGGTTAGGTTACTCAAAAAAAGTAAAAATTAAGGAGGAATTCTGAAAGCACTGTTAATTCACTGACTCCTAGCTTTGTCTTTAAAAAAGCAAACTATCTTGCATGAATGTTCCATGCTACCAATGAATGCTAAAAGAAAACTTGGTTGACAGAGGTTCCCTATTTACGTAACTTCTAAGTTACGCAAGATGGTGAGAGCCTTGGCCCTCCTATAGCCCTCTTCTGCACTCCTACAGCAGTATGCTGCTGACCTCAGTCATGTATTAACGTTTTCTGGAAGCCAGTAGCATGTAACCATACACCTATAATTAAGTACATACTTGAATGCTTTGTTAAACAGGGAAAGACTGATGAATTGCTGCCTACATAAGTAATGATGGAATAGCAGTAATGGACAGTTAAATTGGGATTATGATGTAAACGCTTTATGCCAGGGATGTATTAGCCATTGATGACTGGAAAGCAGTTTACGGCCATCCTGTGAAAGGCCAGTGGCACACACTGGTGTGGTCACACACACGGGTAGATGTGGCTTTCAAAGGACTGGTAGGGGTACTAAGAGTCTGGGATGTGCTTGTGATGCTCTTATCCTTAAATAATAGCAGAAGAAGGGTACTGCTAACTTCAAATTTCCAATCTAGCACCTACATAATACCAATCTGAAACAAAAGGTTCTTTCTGCTCATTAACAAACAAGTCATCTAGAGGTAACTTTCTTCCTGCTTTTCAGTTCCTCACCCTGACACCACTGGTGCCTCTTACCCAGCATAAGGGCAGCAGCACAGTGTTGGGATTTTAACCACCTCTTTAGTAGATTTATCCAGAGCAACTTTAGACAACAGCACTAAAATTAACAGCAACTTCTAACAATCCATCTATATAAGCATCCATTGATGCTCAGAGGGGTAAACTGCAGCAGAACTAGCAATACTATGGAATGTAATGTCAACAATCTAGACATGCTTTCAGTAGACTGCTTATAGTCTTCTTTTCTCATTAATTTCAAATCTTATTTCTCATTGTCTTCCCCTATCCCTGTGGAGAAGTATTGCCATGTGCATAAAGTGATCTTGGAGCTGGGTACCAGAATTATAGCTGTTGCAGTGCTGAGTGTGCCAGACCCTGAGTGTGCCTCTGCTGAACTCTTGTGCTGTGGTGGACAAGCACGTGCAATAATTACACTACTCCAAGTGAGCAAGGGTGTCAGCAGAGCAGATAACAGTGAAGAGTCAAAACTATTATAGTCTGACCAAAAAACCCCACCAACAGTGGAAAAGATTCAACAACCTCCACTGCTGAATATATTAAACCTGGTCAGAATTTTGAGAGGGCAAAACCCCATGTGTTGCAGCTGTGGCAGCTGAACAACTGTACTCCTCCTGCATTCTATTAGAGGGATTTGTCCCAAGAGTAAATTGGCAATTTCACTACTCCTTTTTTGTTCAGCAGTGTTACATATTTTTCACTGCCTTTGCTGCAGAGAAGGCACCAGCATAGCAGGGCTGCAAATTAGACCGTAGGTGTGTTGCAGACTCCAGGGGTTAATTTTTCACAGAAAGTCAAAACCACCTTAAGTGCATAAAGCAGCTGTCCCACCACACTTTGACAGTAAGCCTGCCATGCCTTCGGTTAACTTCTGGCACACAGACAGGGACTTAGATCTCTTCCAAGACAGTCACAGGATAATGAAAAAGCAACTTTGATGCTACCTGAAACCAAACTATTCAAAGCACATTGCCTGCATTCCTCAACTGCAGGCACGGAGCCAAAACACGGAGATAATCTGGCTGACGGTAGGGGAGGGAGAAAGGAGCTTAAGGACCTGAGAGCTGAAGTACTCTGGTCAAGAAAATCTAGACAGAATTTAATCTGCAAGGTAGCAATACAGTTGTGTTCCTTCCCCATCCCACTCCCATTAGGTGCAATAGAGAATTAAAATAATCATGGACATGGCAATATTTTTTTTTGCCCTTCTCCCAATCAAGAACCATTCCCTACAAGCCTGAGATTTGATAACCATAATTATCTTACTTTTATGCATCTACCAATATTGGTATATCATACCAAGATAAATCAGATCTTTCAATACTGCAGGATCTGTTGACTTGATAATGTGGTGTAGCAGTGAAGTCTGTACATGTAGAAAAATTCTGTAGTGGTTAAAACAGACCCCTGGGGCACCAAGCTCCTTTCCTCCTTGAGTTACGAACGCTGTCAGGGGAAAGGGGTAGAGCAGCAGCATCTCTATGTCACTACAGTATCCAACAGCAACTTTCTGCAACTTGGTCACTTGAGGAAAAGTTCCTGGAAACTTCTTAGTAATTCTAACTATGGATTCAACTCTGAAAATTATGGGAACTTTTGAGTTGTTAACAATAGCTAACATACCTTGTTCCAGCTATTATGTCATACACATCTATCCCAAGCAGGTCTGTATGGCAAGAGCAGCAGCAGTCATAGAATCATAAAATGGTTTGGGTTGGAAAGGACCTTAGAGATCATCTAGTTCCAACCCCTGCAGGTCTTAATAAACTTCCTAAAGTTGGAGAGCAAACAGACCAGAGGGTGGTGAAATACTGCAACAGGCTTCCTAGGAGGTGGTTGATGCCTCAAGTATGTCAGTGTTTAAAAGACAATTGGACAATACCCTTAGCAACATGCTTTAACTTTTGGTCAGCCCTGAATTAGTCAGAGAGTTGGACTAGATGATCTCTGTAGCTCCCCTCCAACAGAAATATTCTACTCTAAGAAGGAAGTAATTCTTAATTGTCCTCCCCTAGTGCTCAGCAAAATTGTGGAACGGTAGAACTGTAGAAAAGGATTTGCCTTCACAGGGAAAAGGGGAAGAACACCCCAAAAAGTGGTTCCAAAGAATGTCTTGGGAACTACAACTGCAAGACTAAAAAAATCTTCTTCATGGTCAACTGCAATGGTAGCACAGACAGTAATGAGGGCAAAGTTGGTATCTTTGCTTTTAAGAGCAAGTGCCAACAGCACTGAGGAGTATAAAAACAGCAGAAGAGAAGTAACAGCCAAATGTGCCCTGGTTTCCACGCAGTGTTATGTAAACATGTAGAACCTAAGCAGTCTGTTTATACCCTAAATGCATATGTAATACAAACAAAATACATTTAAAGAACACCAAAAACATACAAATGAGAATTTTGGAAAGTGTCTTACCTTTGACCCAATAAGTGTGTACAGCCATTGGATGGTTTCATTATGATTTATCACTCCATTCATGCCATCGACATAGAGCATTATCTGTCCCAAAGCTATAGTATAGAAAGGAGATAAAAAATAATCAGACCTGGTGAATATGTTTATAATTCAAAGCATCGCTGGCAATTTTCTATAAGCAGGGCTTTCCAGAGACGTGGGGAGCTCAACTAATGAAAGATATATTGGGCAAGATTGTGTTAGACAAAATCCTGGACAACCGCAGTAACTTTACCGACTTCATCTGTGAACCTATCCAGGGAGAAGCATAGGTACTTGTTCCTTCCTAGAAGATGTCACATTTTATTGCCCCAAAATCTGAAAACAGTATTCCATGCAGTGCTTACTGTCACAACAGTTCCACCAGCTACAATGCTTTACATCTTGTGAGCCAAGGCTTTTATTGTTTGTTTCAGCACCATATAATGTTTGGAATTAGTATATTTGGATTAAGTTGACTGTTTCAGTGAATTCAATTAACACAAAACTAAAGCAGGGCAATTAACATCAATAAGGACAGCAAATATTCACCATTGGACAGTGCTCTCTTGCAAATGTGTTTTGCATTTTAGTGAGAAAATACAACAAATAAAGCATGTTTAACAAAGAAGCATTTATTCTAAAGAATTTACAGCAACATTTCAAAACATGCTACTAAAATATTGCATAACAGTAATTCTATAGTTTGTAATCCTGATACGAAACTTTCTAGAGACAACAGCTATTAAATCTTTTCTGACTGATAAGGACAGACATTTTTTGTAAGGATTATGAAAAGTGGATTAGAAAAATTCATCTATCATCTTCAAAAGTTTCCACTGTTAGATCTTCCGCTTTATAGCAGGAGATCAAAGCACAGTGGGATGAAAAAGAAATCACTGATGTAACACCTTTCAGCACAGCCCGTTGGCATAACAACTCAATTATCTAACGCACAACCTGATGAGCCCCTAGTACACGGCTTTATGGGGGGGTGGGAACACAGGATGAGGAAAATTACTACGTTATTAATCTTCCAAACATTTTGAATGTTTGTTGACTTTTGCACAGGTTGTGCACAGTGCAGCATCGTTTTCCTTGAGGGAAGATTTTCAAAGGCATGAATGTTAGGCAAGCACTGAAGTATCCCTACAGTTAAGCTGCTAACTTCCATTTTTACATCGGCTCCTACTGTTTCCTTTGCTCTAGTTGGTTGACTTACAGCTAAAAAAACCTGAGGTACTAATTTTAGGTGCTTATATTCCTTATCTAATCTGTTACACCAAGCTAGAAGCAAAGTCACCCTACACGGTCAATGACGACAGAGAAAAAGTGTGCAAGAGGGCCATGACAAGGAGATAACTCCTATCTTAGGCAGGCTGCTAGGGTATGTCCAGCTCTCCCCACTCCTCCTCTTCAGGAAGCAATCATTCACCACCCTCTGAAGACATGTGTCTCAGGTGAATAAAATCAGGTAGGAGGGACACAGGCCTAAGTGTTAAGGTAAAATAAAAGATTCAAGGTAGTCAGTAAAAGAGATAAGAATTACACTGCCTGAATAAATGGCTGCTTTGAAGCATTTCCTTGCAGCCAGAGGAAAGAAGAGAACACAGCTATCCCAGTGGTAATCAGAGAAAGTTCTTAATTCTTGTTTTTACTTCCTTTCAATGCTAAAAAGATTTGGCCCTTGATCAGGATGAGATCTGGTCATGATAAGGTTACCAATCCTCCCTTTTTTTCCTCGCTATTTCTTTGGTTGGGGGTGAAAGGATTTAATTTGAATTTGAAACAAACATGAAACAAATTTTACTCTTGGTGCGTGCTTTCCAAATTATTACAAAAATCAAGGACAGCAAAAAGTCTGCTTTTAAAGGGAAAACATGCCCACAATACAAAATTACTCCACTGCTTACTCTTAAAATCAGGATGTGTAAGTGAGATCTCGGATGTATTAGTCTTCAGACTCCTATATTTGACTCTTCATAACAGCAATAGGTTAAAGCAAATTAGTAGACTTTAGAAAGAAGCCAGAAATGTCTTAGGGATTCCTGACAACTTTCATCTGCTACCACTAATCTTGATCCCCCAACCCCTTCACTATATTTTTTTTTTCATTATCAATGCTACCCTAAGTAGCACTGGTAGTATCTATATCTTTCCAGCAACAGAATGAGTCTTTTGGATACAGATGAAAAATAAGTAACACATGAAAAAAACACTGCTGCCACCACCTGAACAAGTGACCAATAAGTTTCACAGGGCAAAAAATTGCAAAGAACATGATGAAATGTCCAAGATGAAGATATGTTTGCTATGGAGTCATGCTGTCCACATACAAATCACGTGTCTAGTAATCATCTGCCACACGTCAAGTTATCAGCTGCTAACAGACCTTGGCATGGAGCTTCATGTTGCTATTTCCTGTCTTCATGGGTCAGAAAAATTAAAGCAAGACATGATAGGCAGGGTTGAGGAGAAATCAGCTTTCATTATGAGGAAGAGTAACTTAGGGAGAATCTGCATGTACTTTGTACAAAGCTGGTGTTTTGTAAGTTCTTAGGAAAATACGTCCACGAGAAGACCTAAAAGAAGGAGAAGTTAGTTTTCATACATGTAAAGTGTCTGTGCTGAGAAAGAAAAGGTAACACCTAAAGACCACAGAACACAGTGGCAAAACAGAAGCAGCCACCAAAAATGCCAGTGTAGGGGCAGGCTCATGGACTGGAGATTCCCAGGCTCTCCTAGGGCTCGAGTCTGGCTGAGTAGGGTACACCAGTTCTGCACTAAGTGGAGACAAACTGGCCACAGCACCATTTCATATTCTTTGCAGATTTTCTACCCAATTGATAGCCTACCTCCTGGCCCATGATCATAGCCTGCTGAAATGGCTGCAGCTACAGTGCAAAGTCCCCGTGCCCACCCCCTCACACGCGCGCATCGGCACAGATGCACACCCACCACCAACATGGTTACTTTAATTTGCAAGGCCATCTGAGGTTGTTCAGAAGGCCAGTCTAGTCCAAAATCATCTAAATTCGCATTCGTACATGCCTTCAACCAGACTCCTTTTTTTCACTGAAAAACGAGGAGGCTATTTAATCCATTTAATCCCATCTCTCAGCTAACTGGAATTCTTTTTGGAAGTATATCAACAACCTACATGCATTAGGAAAGCTTGCTATTGTGCAACAGGGGGCTGGGAGAGGGGGTTTAAATATGAAGCAGACTTAATCTGTAATTTCTTTGTTCCTACTACTCTTGTCAAACCCTTAATCTTATGTGAAAGTAGTGTGTGACTTTACCCATAGTTATTTTCAAGTGGAAAATTGATGAATTTCTTAGGAAAGGCTTAGGCTAGGAAAGGACAGACCAGCTAGAAACCTCATAGATTTCTGTAAAATAAAAGGTTTAAGAAAGCCTCTAAAAACTTGCTAGTACTGGCACTGATACTCTCCAGGGATCTTTCCTATATTAAGTTAACAGGACCAAAGGGAAAAAACTATAGCACAAAACATCAAGATGAACATCACTTTAAGTAAAAGTGACTGACAGAACTGTCATGAAATAAGTTTCATGACAAACTTCTGCTAAAAGTCTTCTTTCTCACTGCTAGTTAATCTTATCATCAATGACAAATTAAGGGTCTGTGTGATTGCCTTCAGTCTGTTTGAAAACAGGTTACTATCTTACGTATGCTATTCTGGGCACTGGAAAGACAAGCTCCATCAAGGCAAACATCCTCATCAAGAAGAAAATTTCAATATCTGTGTAGTGAGAGATCCCAGGAGGGAGATAACACAGTTATCTAGTATTCTATTACAAACCACTAGGTGACAATTGTGAAGGAAAAAAAAAAAACCTCAAACTTTTTTCTCCATGTTTCTTCATGAGAGAGAGGCAACAGCTCAGTTACCAAGTGGGACTGCCCTGAAGACAAAATCTTCAGCTCAGCTGAGCCCCAACCTGATGGATGTTGGGAGCTTCTACTTTTGCTTGTAGCACATTTCCACCGACAGTGCTTCCACACACACCCTCAGGGAAGAGCTTATTGTCTCCATAATATCCAAGGATACTGGATAGTGTTTTCCCTGATGAGAAATCACTTTTGTACCACCCAGCCACTTGAAAATTAACAAAATTGCAGCAGAGCTCCTGAGATGGCACCAGATAAATAGATGACCCAGCTTCTCTGCTTCTTCTGAAAATGACCTTACAAAGCAGCCCTGTGCCAAACCTTATGACTCGCACTCATGCCACAAGGCTAGGACCAGCTAAAATTTTTAGGTCTGAGGCTTTGTTTGTTTTGCCCTCTGTTACTATTCATATTGGTTGGTTTTACACACCTATTGTGTGGTTTACACACCTATTCCCATTTCTTTAACTCCTGTTAAAGATATCTGTAATGTCATCTAAGAAGATAAAAACAATCTTATTCCCAGCCAAAAATGCATTAATGTTTTGTTCCTTATCAAATTTTCTTTAAACTTCAATTCTTTTCTTGTCTTTTTACCCTCTGTTCATTTGTTCTTTCCATTATCACATACATCGTGGTTAAAATTTTATTAACCAAGACTGAACTTTCTCACAAAAAACTCCACATTACAGAACTAACACTATCAACTAAAACTGCAAAGACCGTTCTGTAGAACTACAATATAAAAAGAAGTAAATGTTTTACATGACTAATGCAAATTGGAAGTTCTTATGCTAGCTGACACTATTTAAAGTCCAGCTTGCAGTTTTACACAGTGTGTTAATAGCTCATAAGTATTGGGAAACTTCTGCATGCTAGTTTCAGACCTAAACTATTATTGAAAGTTTAGATCTTAATTTTTTTTTTCCATGTACTTCAATGGCAAAATATACAAAGACACAATAAAACCCACCTGTTTTTTAATGCTGAAAATGAGCGACAAAAGTGATAACCAGAATTTTCCCCTGGATTACAGGCTTAAAGGAAGCTGCCATCCAGAGGTCACCCCTGAGCAAAGCCAAACCAACCAGGAAGGCTGGACATGCCATCCTCCTGTCAATCACTACGGCTTGCTGCAGCACTCTCAGGCCCTGCAAGGTGCATTGCTGGCTGAGGTTATAACCGAGCAGGTACAACAACAGCACGCTGTACCTTGCCCTTAAAAGTACATCCTATTTAAAAATCAAGGTCAAGCTCATCAAGAAATAAAAATTCTTTCTTTACTTGGTGGCTAAAACCATGCCTTTCTCCTTATTTAATTCTAAAGAGACAGCATATGTGTATTTTCACGCCTATTAATCAATCCATTAAAACTCCATGCTTAACACTGGGACCTTCAATGGCACAGGAATAGTTTCCACTGTCCACAAAAGCCCACAGGAAATATTGGAGGAGATTCATAACTCTGACACTCCTGGCACAATAGAGGGGCCTTTAGATCTCTGTTATAATTATCATCATTATTATTATTATATATTTTAATTCTAAGTTATTTATAGATAATAAACTATATATCTATATTAATATAATTATACTATTGTTTATTATAATTAATTATAATTATTACTAATAATTATAATATTACTATTACTAATATTCCATTCTACCCAATTGTCCAATTTGTCTCTTTAACAATAACCTTAGTTTTGGTGAACACCAGGGGCCACTAGCAAAGAAACACTCTTTGATTGCTATTACTACATGAAAACGAAGGGGAACAGGCTGCCAGCTCTGGACTTGCAGCATACCTTCAATCAACCAAGAGTCTGGGAAAATGTGCCAAAGTTTTGAAGCCTCAATGACATTTACTGTTATTTGTGCTGCAGGTACTCAGAAGTCATCCACAAAGAACACAAACAAACATTTTTGTGTATCAACAATACTCATTGTTGATAACACCTCAGCAACAAAGCAGGCATAGGGATCACAGAGCATTCACAAACCTACTCACTCACCTTAAAAGCAGATTGTGACTGTGGGGGAGGGAGGGTAGCAGGACCCAACCCCTTCTCTTTTTCATAGAAAGCTATGTGCACGGCCAGTGCCTCCCTAACTCCCTATTCTGAGGCTCCTTAAAAGACAGCTACAGTTAGCATTTTGACCTCATGCACACATCTCCTGTCCCTAAATCCTATTTCCCCATCATTCCCAGCATCCCCAAGGTTCAAGAGCAGACAAATGCAGCCTTTACCCAAAGAACAACCAACACATGGTAAGTCCAGGACCACAGAAACCTCTTACAGAGGAATTTTCTCCTCTTCGTGTTTCCTCTACCACTGTTTTCTTCTGGTGTTTCCCCCTTTAGAAAACAGCACATAGCAAGGTCAAAGGGCATTAAGGCAGCTTTGATCATCTCAGTGTTTCAGCAAAACCTGGTTCTTTATACATACAATGCAAGATCTCTGGCAGTGCACAAGACCCACCAAAGCCAAAGGAACACATCACAATTGCTCCTCTTCCAGTATTTCTTTTGTGATATTTCTTACAGTTTACCTAACTGCAAAGAAAGAATAGACTTACTTGGCTCATCAGCAGTTAAGCGCTGAATGCCTTTTTATATGAACTGAAATCTGGCTTATGTATATGCATTATAAAAGCTTTGTATAATTAATCATAATTGTTTTAATCATTACGCTATGTTGCAGCCCTCACATTTTAAATGCACTATATTCCAACATGCTTTAGAAGATTAATAACACCACCATACAATAAGCTGGGTAAAGCTTATATAACAAAAGGCAAAAACATTTCCTCATTAAAAAGAAATTTGTTATTAAAATACCTTATTAATAAATGAACAAGTCTACTCCAGCTTTAGACCACTATTTTGCAAGGTGACTAAAAGCATGAAAGTATGAAAAAAAAGGAAAGAATTAAGGAAGGGAGAAGATGGGAGAAGGAAAAAGGGAAAAACAAAATAAAATGTTAACTAGATGATTTTAAGATGGCCATTCATTCTTGGTGCTTGATGAAGCAAAACTCTTGCAGAAAAACTGAATGTGTGGTAGCCTTGAATTAAGATTACATGTTATAACATATGCATATATTGAGCTGAATTAAGGTAGCTGCTTCTTAACTGACTCAATGTAGGCTATAACACTGAATAATCATCTTTCAATGTGTGTGAAGTCATGTATTTTTCTTAAGAATTTAGATTTCTAGAGTTTTAAAAGATTTTCTGAGCAGACTTCCACACTGGCCCACAGAACTTCATTTCTGAAGGAGCAGGATGCGATGGTGAAATTGCCAGAGAGATCTGCTTGTGCGGTGAGGTGTTCTGCAAAAGCATCGCGCCAGTACAGGACACTGCCCACGGAGATACTAAAGGATTAACTCCAGTGGGCTTACACCCAACTCCCAACTATGACTTCTTGCACTGGGTACTGATGCTGCAGCAAAAGAGAAGTGGTTTGGTTTCAGGGCAGAAATTACAACCTCTTTTTAAGGATTGTCTCTCCTTATCTCCAATAAAATAGCTCACATATCAATTTCAGGGAAGACTCATCTTTAAATGTATTCTAAACTTTTTATAATGGATTTATCTTTCTTAGGCATCTAAGTGCTTTACAACAGCAGCAAAATTGAACCAGAGGATTGCGGGTTGGATGAGGTTGGATGGCACCTCTGGAGACTGTCTAGTCCAACCCCCTGCTCAAACCAGGGAAATTCAGTTCAGTTTGTTTAGGACTCTGTCCAGTTGGGTGTTGACTGTACCTCTAGGGCTGGAAACTGCACAAAGTCTCTGGGCAACCTGTGCCAGCGCTCAGTCACCTTCTCAAGCTTTTTGGTTTGATTTTTAAGTTTAATTTGATTTTCCTGTATTTCAACTAGTGCCCATGTTTTGCCTCTTATCCCTTCATTAGGCACCACCAAAGTCTGGCTCTGTCCTCTTTACTCCTTCCAGTCATATCTTTAGTCCCTCTCATAATATTTAAATTGAATTAAACTGAATTTAAATTGAAGACTAATCCATAGTCACAAAACAATAACTACACTGAACTAGAAGCCAGAAAAGAAAATTTACCTTAAATTTAGGATTAAACTAGGGAAACTTAGCATGACTCTCAATTTAAGAAGTGATACTTTAGCCCTCCAATTTGTGAAGTGATTGAGTAATTCAGTCTGGTGATACGCTAGATGTGATGGATTTCCAGGCCTTTCCCTCTCCATTAATCATCATGAACATAAGCCTTCTGTCTGTGTAAACAATACTAATCCTGACTTTGAAGGTACAAAGAGGGAAACACAAACCAATCTTTGGAGAATGGAAAAGATAATTTCTGCAGCTCCCTTTCTTGAACTCCTCAGACACCTATTTACCCTGCACAAAGAAAGGTCCCACAGGTGCTAGCTGTCTTTTATCAATCATTATCAATTACATACAGCACATCGGCTTGGAATTCCAGCTTCTCTTTTACATTCCAAAAAGCTAAGCCTTGAGAATGAACTCAGCATTCGGACTGGGAAGCACCGTAAAGTCAGAAATGCATTTGGAAGAAAATGCAATCAAGGTTCAGTCTTAGCAAAACCAGCTTATTTTGACTGTCAGGCTCTGTGTGCCTTTGCACCTGGGGTAGATAAACTCTGAGGGAATACATAAAACAATTTTTTTTTCCTGTTATATGCCAATAAGACTTTGCTGATTGCATTCAGGCACTTTTGCAGTGGTTATGAAAAAAAGCACAGTCCTGGGGTTCCTGCCTTATGTGTAAAGAGAACCAAGGGGTGACACAGCTGGGCTGCTTAACGAATGGACTAACACTGGAGCAGAAAAAGGACATACGGTAGGGTAAAAGTGTTCACATTCCAAGCATTTTTAGTCATTAACAGTATTTCTTGTTAGTACAACAGTAAATCTTCCAGGATGAAACCTGTCAGTTTTGAAGAGAACAAATGATAGATTCTCATTGATTTTTTTTTTCTTAGAAGAAAAAAAAGCCACATTTCCTAATCACATTTTTTCTTAGCAAAAAAAAAAAAGGAAACACAAGAATTTCTAGCATTATTGTATAACAAGAGGAATAAAAGAGGCTTTTTAAATCTGAACTTTATTCTCCAAGGTGCTAAGGTAGGCAGGTAAGCACGGGATCAGTTTAGCATCCTGAAATGACGGCACGGCAATTGGTAAGGTAGCTAAATACACTTAAACTAGACTTTGGCAGGGAGGCTTACAGAGAGTCAAAATTATTTCAGTAGGCGTGTAAAGTTACTTCTGCTACACAAAAGCCAGAAGCCAGTCTCCAAAGCTCATATATTGTGGCATACACTCAATAAACATCCATTCAAAAAATGATACATGCTATGTTCCTGAACAACAGAAAAGCAACAAAAGAAACATGAATGACAGTTGCTTGAAAAACAGTAATCCTACCACTGGTGTTTCACATCACTCCCCACAGAGGGTTTTGCAGGAAACAAAGAATGCTGCCAAAAGTGACACTTAGGTAGGCATCCAACTTTCAGTTAAATCCAAACACTGTTTTTTCTAGCTGGTAGTATAAGGTGTGTTTGGGGAATACCATAGAAGAACTACACTGAAAACAAAAAAATACCAGTAAATGTCTCCAGATATATTCTTTCTATATTAAGCTGGTTTTTAATTCTGACATAGTTTCTTCATTTGGCAAGATGTTCCAAACAGTGACCACACTTCCCCCAAAATAAGGGATAACGAGTGAAAAAGTTTCACAATAGAAGGAACATTATCTTAAGAAGCACTGCAAAAGACTAAGTAGGTATCGCTTTTAACATTTTCAATACTTGTCACTAAAGTGACAAAAGCTACAGGACTTTAGAAAAGTCGAAAAGCTCCTCCAAAGGGATGCATTGGCTTTCTTCATCTCAACAGAAAGAAATGCAACAACTGAACAGCACAGATGTCTTAAGATCATTCTGGGATGCTCCGAGTAGTGTTTGTAATGTTATTGGCAAAAAGGTAAAGAAACTTTGCTTTTTAAACCTATGCTTTTCAATATAAACTGAAGATTTCTTCAGTGGTTTTGTTATCTTGAAATTAATTGATTTAAAAGGCACTGCACAGGGCACAGAAAGCAACATTTTTCCTGTACATTAAAAGCTTTCTCCCCTGCTCAGGAATGACTGACTCAAAAGCAGAAATCAGTAGGATAAATAAGAACTCTCTATGCTTTAGGTCCAGCAACTATATTAAAATAGTTCTTAAGCCAAGTAGGAAAAGGAAGCAAAGACAAGACTGGAAGTAAGGCTTTCTCAGTGTCTCAGCCTCCTCACCACAGATGCTATGCTAGATACAAAAGATGCAAACTAAACAGGCTGAAAATAAAAGCTGATTGAATCAAGATCTCTGTATCTGCCTATTGAGGGATGCATCCCAACTTCAAATGATTTTATGAAAAAATGCATCTGTCACTTTCATTCACTGAGCCGCCTTAAAAAACAACAGTGAGTACATCCTTCTAATTTTCTGCAACATAATTACACCGTGACAGATGCCAAAACTGAATTCTTGATATACTTCTCAGATATTTATTGCTCTTCAGCATGCTCAGCCTGTGTCTAACGTTTCGGATAGACTCCACCCTGCACTAATGTGCGTGCCATTAAAGAATTCACTTTCATCTCCTGAATTTATGCTTGTTAGGGCAAATTAATGAAAGACTCTATTCTTTAAGTACTGGCTAAACAAAGCCAAAGTCAGCACTAGAAAGCAAACCGATACAACACTTCATTAAATGTGCTTTTTATTCTTTTTGTTTCAAGTATGACTGCTGCCATGTGAAATTTAAGGTTATAGACTCTCCTTTCAAATCTCGCAGTAAAGAATGTGCCCAAGTCACAAGTTCATAACTCCCATTTGAAGTAGACTTCCCATGAGAAAAAGGTGTAGGGAAGAGACATCAGTACAAATCCCTTTAAGTACAGTGCTCACACTCTTCCAAAATATTGATTGAAAATGCTGTTTTGTGTCTCTGCTCATTCATCTTGGATAATGAGCAAAGATTCCTTCCAAATTAACTGTAATTCCCACCTAATCCCTCTATTCTTTTTTTTCCCCTTTCAGCACAGTGACAGGGAGAACTCCTTTGAATACTGAATCCCATCTTTTTACAGCAATTCTTAGATGGAAACATAGCAAAATCACCTTCATCTCTGACTGGATTTAGACAGATGAGTAGGTAAGCAGAATGCACACCAATCCCTTTTCTTCCCCATTCTCAAAATTCTCAGGCAAAGATACAGTCACAAAAATGTATTAAATCCTAATTTCTGAGTGTCAGAAAGACAGTTTAAAGAAAGATAGATTTCCCTTTATTCCCTTGTCATATAAAAAAGTGGATAAAATAGATTCAGAACTGAAGAAAAATATTTGTGGCCGTAAGCTTCATTTGACCTAAAAATGTAAGATCTGTCATTAGTGACTAGTTCTCCCCTGTGTGGTGGCAGGTAGAGACAATCATGGACTGACAGAAGATGAAGGTGGTAAATTTATTCAAGTTTGACAGCCTAAGTTTCTTATTTACCAGTAACTATGTAAACTAGAAATGCAGCTGAACAATTTTATTTCCAGAACCATTTTTGGTTCATTTTATTACATTTTATTTATTTTATTACAATTCAGGGGCTACAGCACTATTAGTAATCCTCAGTATGAATGTAAGCACATTTCTATGACTGTATTATTGGTCAGCACCCCATTAGCAGGAGTTACATAGAACTGTGATCCCAGGATAAAACTAACACTGGAGAAGATGGTGCAGAGGCAATTTGGAGACAGGGGAATTTAACAGCTCCTTGTGTTAGTTCAGAGCAAGGTTGCTGAGGTCTGCTCTGTGAGCAATAAGCTTGGTCTCCAACATAGAAGCAGCTAAATTACTACTTCCATACCCAAACCAATCCTGTAAGTATCACAGACACTTCTGCACAACACTCCTTCAGTAACTGAACCCAAACCATCTGTGCATAACTGGTGTAGAGGACTATGCACCTATGGCATAGCTACCCCACAATCAAGATGAATCCACCATGGGTAATTAAAGGCTTCTGTGTACTTAAAAGAACATTAGGTGTACAAAACTCAAGCATTGAAATTTAAGAAACAACAGAACTAGGATTCCTGTAGAAAGCTTCATTCAGCCTACTTTGTGCACAACCTTAACTATGTCAACATCCATTTCAAGAAACATTATTTCTGAGCTTTAGAGTACTACCTCATTCAAAGCAAGTGCTGGAAAATACTGTCTAAAAAGAACTTTCTCAGTGTGTGGTCCTAGGCATATTTTAGTGTAAGCCTTCTGTGAAGACAGAATATTTCATTTCCTGCAGGGTTTCCTATGATCATCAATATAGTGAGTGCTTCACAGGTCTGAATACATTTTCTGCATAGCACACTGATGAGGTAAAGAAACAATTCTGTCCTATTCTGCAGAGAAGTCAGAGCTTCCACTAGCTCTGGACATCACATCTGAGACACCTGATAATCTGACTTTTGAGAATACCTTTTGATATAACAGTACTTCAGGTACTGAAGTAGAGAGAAGAGCTGGAGCAGAGTTTAGGTTCAGCTCTGTGCTCTATGGTCTCAGATTAGCACCCCAGAAAACAATGAACACACACGAAGAGGGAAAATAATGGTAATTTCTTACAAGTTGAATTGAAGTTACTTGCCTAGCAAGTATATTACAGAGTAATACTATGGCAGAGGTTCAATTAAACTCTTTCCATCACCATGTCAGGAACCTTAAAATGAGTAACAGCACAGTTCTTTTCCTCCTCTGAACTTTGAGGACTGTCAACTTTATATTCAGTCTCTGGAAAACCTGGGGTTACAAACATTATTTTCCCTTACATTTTTGTTTTCTTTTAAGATGGTATCGTTGTTTCATTAAAAAAAAAAAAAAAAGAGAGAGGGAGTGTAAAAAAAATCCTACATCATGCCCAAGTGCAATGAAACTGCTAGATCCATCACACTGTTTTTTGCCATTTAATTTAACAGAATAAATATTTGTCCTATTAACTGTTTACACACCCTAAAGCAAAACAACAAACAAATCTACAAACCATCTCCAGTTTATATTCTATTATAAATATAAATTAATTCTTCACACTGTCAGAAATTGGTTCACCAGACAAGATTTTAAAAGTTGAGACCATCATTGGAACAATACTTGGAGTTTGAAGAAGCAAGTTATTTCAGATGGACAATAATTCAGGTTGATACATGTGATTGTCCCAAGCTACTTTCTATGTTCCACAAAACACCACCCACCACCATCCATCACACACAGCTTGGACATTCTTTAATCTATTCTGGTTTTGGGACAATCCTTCTCTTTATCCCTGTTTCCTGAATAGCAGCACTACTAAAATGTCACCAAACTCTGAAACTTTCTCATCACTCTACTAACCTCTTAGAGAATGATGAACCTGCTGCTGCTCTTCACACCAAACTCTGGTAAGTGAAGATCATGAGATGGGGAGAGATAACAGACCTCTGATCTGCTCCAGGCCACTGCTCCTATAGCCTCCCACTTGTCCTGGAAGGGCATCTTTAGCTCCAAGCTAAACAAATATCTCATCTTGTTCTGGGGCTGGTATCCTTACTTTTGGGAGAATGCTTCAAGCAGCAAGTGCTAACACTTGGATCATTGTTGCCATCCAGAACAACTCTGCTTGTTGTCAAACAAAATGGGGTAAATTACTTGTGTCCACATAAAACTAAGCTATGAAGTTGGTGTATGCTGTCTTCAGCGGAAAGAATTCTTGATCTTCATAAAATGATCACTACTATCTCTAGGCCTGTTAATTTTGTTTCATAGCTGTAACTGGGAATTAGTTTTCACTACTCTCATTTTTGAGATCATCTCATGATTGCTCAAGGTAGAAGGGTAGTCTTTCACTTTTCATATGGTACAAATAATGCAAAATTTTAAAATTAAAATACCTCAGTTGCTTTATTGGTGAAGAAAATGAAGTGGAACTAAAACATACTCATTTTAATTCACTGCTCAACCCGAAGAAATTTATGTTAGCATGAAGTGTAATAGCAACAGAGCACCTCAAATGCCACTAATTCACATTTTGTGGTCAAATAGCAGAAAAAAAAAAAGTAAACAGTAGTTATCAGTGGAATAAGGACAGCTGCTTGCTACTGCGTAAGAAAATCTCAAAGAGCTTTACAAAATCAACATTGCAGTACTGTAGCTGATTTAAACCTGCAAAAATCATTTCACAACCATTGTGTTGAGACTCCAAAATACCACTCTGCGTGAAACTCCAAGAGCCCCATTTCTGCATATCACCTTGTGAGAGAGCTTCTAACCTGGTTACATAAATAAGTTGCCTATAATACATACTATCCAAGTGACCTTACAAAAAGAAATAAAATATGAAGTGGTGAGAGAAAGCATCAACATTGCTGGTACAAGCATTAAAAAAATAAAGTCCATTCTTTCCCGCTTTCCTTAATCTCATTTCAAGTTTAACATACAGAAAGGCTCAGAGCCAGAATGCTTATCCAAACTACATAAATCTCTAGACAAACTCTCCAGACTACACGGCCCTGTCCCCATAAAACCTTCCAACTCTTCCTAATGCTGCTTTTCAGCAGGAAAGAATAGTTAGAGAGTTATCTTTCCCACCAAGCCTTCAGTCAATCTTTTCCTACCACATCTTCCCTCAGAAGAATGAAATTCCTTCCTTGCAATGTGTTTACTAAATCAAACGGGAATGGAAACCAGCCCCCAAACCTGCAATGAACCCTACAGAAGCAACATACCCCACACCGCTGCTGTGGCCGCCTCTGAGAAAGCCCCAATCAATTCCCTTATTCCCTTCCTGAATTCCTGAGCAGGGTCAGAGGGAGGGAACGCCATTTACCACCATGCAACCTCTTTCAGGCAGCTGGTCCAGCTTATAACGTAAACATGGTAACACCTTGGGAAGGTCACTCAGAGGAATGGTAGCATTAGCAAAGCAATTAATTTTGGGTTGACCACATGCATACTGCCCTTTCGCTTTACCCTCCTCCCTTCCTTCCCCCACCTTGTAGAAGGAAGTACAAGGAGGAGCTTTTACCCATTCTCTGAACAGAAATTTTCAGAAGTTGAGAGATGGGATTTTCTTGAACATTGGGAATGTCTTCTTTTTTTGGGATGACTTCCAGTACGATAGTTTATTTATCTGTTGCCAAAAGAAACACTTTATAGTTTTCTTATTAGTCAAAGGGCTTTAAGAACATGCTTGGAGGAAATGATCCAACTAACAAAACAAGCAAAACCTTTCCATGCACTTCACATGCTCAATGAAAAGTGGCCACTTCATGGAAACAGCACCTGTAGAGCTAGCTGTTCAAGCTGAGATGTGTTTACTGTCCCCTTAAAAATGCTTATCCATAAATGCACATGGAAAAGTTGTAGATCCTCTATGTCCTTCTATCATCTGACTATTGAAAGGGAAATTCAAGGAAAAGGAAAAAAAATTACAAGTTTAAACTCATGAGATTCAACAGTCACCTTTCACTTCTTTGAAGGTTTAATTACATGACATTTCATAAAGCTGGAGAGTAAAATGTAAAACAGAGGCATAGTGAGGTACTGGAGTCCCAGGTGGATTTTCAAGGTCATGCTGACCTTGCTTGCCCTCAGAGCCCTCGACAACTATAAAGCTGAAATCAGATATTGCTGCATTTACCTTCTCTGTCATCCTTCATCAACTTTTTTCTTAAATCTAGACTGCCAACTTTAACAAGCCTTTTGCATATCGCATATACTGTATACTCTCCTCAGCCAATTTATATGAAGAATAGAGAGTATATAGAATGAAGAACTCAAAGGCTAGTTATATTTTTATTTTCTGTGTGACGGGTTGTCATGCTGCTTTCCTCTTGTACCTTCTCTACCACATGTTTCCTTGCACAACCAATCACAAATACTCTGGATATAGCAGGACCAGTCAAGACCTATGCAAAGAATTGTGCCTTCCAAATAGGATAATATTTTCTGTTTAGTTTTCCAAAGCTACCTACATTAGCACCTACAATTATGATTAAGAAAATACATTTCAGTGAGCTTGAAGATTAGGAAGTCTCCAAATGCAGATTAAATGCATTATTGTAACGTAAATTATTTCTTCTAGGTCATTTCAACAGTCCAGTAAGTCCAAGCAGTCAGGTTTTCTGTTCCCTGCATCTTGCAGTAACACATATTTGGTCTTGGGTATGTTTGTGCATGTATTTTTGCTTATAGATATACATCATGTACAGAGATGTGTATCTGCAGATAAACTAACTATATATCCACATTTACACCCCCCTCTTAAAATTCAAATCTTACAGAATCACAAAAAACCCATGGCCACTTCATGAGAAATGTGTTCATGTGTGTATAATTAGTTTAAAAAAGGATTGCTGTTTATTTGTACAAGAGCTTTCGAATGATGTTTTCAAAGCCCAGGCCTTCTCAGTGGTTTCAAAATTCATGCTACAAACAATAGATGACACCGCCTTGTTTAAAGTCCAAGATAATGATGTATGTGGAGAGAAAAATTTGTGTTTCACACCACTTTTATCACTGATTTCTACTACAATATCATTTCAGTGGCTGCCAAGGGAGATCCCAGAAAACTCAAGGAAATTTGATTTCTAAACCTAGCCTTTCCCCACCAATCTATAAACATTTTCCTCTTTATTCTTCTATTTCAATAAAATTTATCAAAGCTAAATTTTAAATCACCATTTGTGACAACTTAATAGTATTTAGTGAAAGAACAATGGTTCTGCTGCTTTCATTCTCAGAGTTTCAATGCAGGGCATCTTTACAGCCTGAATTTGAAGAGCAAGAGGTCAATCCAATCACAATCATAAGTGATGTTGTCACTCTTAGAAAGCAAACAAAAGAGGAACTGCCACAAGAAGTTTCTGAAGCCAAATGAAAGAATATGAAAACATGTGAGCAACAGCTGTGATTAGAAGCAGAAGGTATGATATGCTTAACTCAAGAGCTAGAAAATCAAAGAACAAAAAGATACTGAAATCTGAGTATTTCCGCTGGTAATAGGCACATGCATATAGAGAGAAGAGAGACTCTATAGAATATTATATCTGTTTAGGAGCATGTTTGAGTCTACTAGCTAAACTAAACATCTGATTAATGGATTAATCATTACAGAAACAACAGTGAGGAAAAATCTGAAGCAATGCACATTATCTCCCTGTTCCTGACTTTTCTGAGTGACTTATAGAATAGCTATAAAAAGCCATAAAGGCAATGCCAGAAGTATAAACAACATGACTCTACTGCTTTCTAGTAAGTTGAAATATCTTCTCATGGAGTTTTGCTTTCAGGGGACAGAATTATAGGCTGTCAATTTTCCTTTATCTTCAGAAATGAGATTCCATTCAAATATCAATGCTCCTGAATAAGTGACATAGAAGAGAGTTAAATGGCAAATAAAATGGAGCCTCACTGTAACCTGCATCTCATAACACACACTAATAACTTTTGGACTGTTGCATTTTAGTCTGATATAGGAAAGCAATCCTGTAACAACCTTCCTCTTGCTTCATATATGATTACTAAGAAAAAGGTATATGATTTCCTGTGGATATCAACTCCATACTCTCTCTGACACACTCTAATACAAATATTATGCCTATTATGCATTGTGGCATTGTTTTGAAAGCATTTACAGGTTCTTTGGCATGCTTTAGAGGACTCAATACTTCATTCCCAGCACTTGTCTCTAAGTATCAGCTAGCTTTAGGTACCTAGGATATTATCTGGCTAGTCTCCTAAAGTGAATGATTAAAAACTGAGCTTTGATCTGCAGGGCTCTCTTGAGAAGTCCATCTCTATGAATCACCCAGTAGCCCTTGGGAAATTAACTTCTGCATTTAGCTAAGCTAGCTCTGTAATGTGGAATAGCAAGAATACTTCATCTCTATTCTTTTTTTCCAAAGAAGAGATGAAAAACATTAACTTAGACGTTCTCCTATCTTCCCTTTCTCTACCCAGTCTAATAAAATCAGTGACATCTTCTGAGAAATAACTCAAGAAACATGGTGATAGCATATACACTCATAGCATGAGGACCTTCCTAAGGCAGCAGACTAGCAGGGGGGTCAAACAGCCACAGCTTGTTGCTTCCCTGTGCTAAAAAAGCCAGGTTGGTTCAGATTGTTGCAACAAAATGAAGTGCAGAATGGGGAAGAACCCAGAAATCAAGGACAGAACATGTATTGCCTTATTCCCACTGACCACATACCAAGAAATTACAGTTTCTTGAGAGTAACCATTAGTTCTTCTTCAAGTCCCTTCAGCATGGGTGGCATTGTACATTTCATCATCCTTAGTAAAACAAAAAGCTTCAGTCTCTCAAGTTAATACTGTTTTTCTGACATAAATATATAATCTTTTCCCTTTTTTTGTACCTGGTCTTGTCTGAAGCAAGCAGATGATATCTACTGACATTGTTTAGGACAGAAAAAAATATTTTAGCATAAAAAAATTTTTAAAAAATCCCTAATTTTTTGCCACAACCTTTGCAAGGGTACACTTCAAAGAACAGCCATCTGTAAGTAACCATAACCAAACAGAAGTCTGAATACTCTGGTTATAATCAAGTAATATATTGGACAAGGCTTTGAGAAACCTGGGCTAGTGGAAGGTGTCCCTGCCCATGGCAGGGGTGTTGGAACTAGATGATCTTTAAGGTCCTTTCCAACCCAAACCATTCTATGATCCTACATTCTGATGCACGTCTGGAAGAAGCATGTCAATGCTTCAGCTACAAGTTAGCTCACGTGAAGTTCTAATACCACTTGGGGACAAGGCTGCTTAAGATCACAGCATGACTGTGGTCAAATGAAGTACCATACAGAGTGCAGGCCATGACTTCTTGAAATTCATTCAACACAAAAAAGCATTAAAAAGGGCTTTCTCAGCACAAAGTGGGAAACATTGAGTGGGTTCCATGAACACCCGCAGTGCTTTCGTGAGGTTTCAGGCAGGAGTAGTTTTCTTTACCTATCAGGCAGCATTTCAAGGGCCTTGAATAGCTCTGGACTTGACACAAATGCATAGGAGGACTGAATCTGAAATGCCTGTGAGAAGCAGCTTAGGCGGGTTTATCTGTTTTTACACACAATTAATAACTAGTGATTTGGCATCAACTGTGCAGGCTTAGAATACCTTTTTAAACACCACTGTTGAGCCCCAAGCCCTGTGCAGGCTGTCACTGAGCTTCCCCTGTCCGTGGTACTTAGCCAACCACCCCTGGGCCAGCATGGGCCACTACATGCAGTGACTTTGGCTCTAAGTGGCAAATCCAGCCACACAGCTGTAACATCAGGTTTGGAAGGACACACACTATAGTTCTGTCGGCCAAAAGATGGCTTTATTGGCCTGGATTAGTGAATAGGATTTGGGCTTTCTCTCCTAATTTTGGAAAGCTCAACTTTTTCTACTCAGGTCTTTGTTTAACTGAGGCAACAGGGATAAACCCCCTTGAAATTATAATTCTGCCATCCATTAATGCTAGCCATGGAAAGCAACTAAGTACAGCTTTTGAAAATACAAGGCTCCTGGGTGTCATTCAGTTCCACTGATATCAAGAATACGAGTCTGAAGGAGTCCTGTGGGGCAGGCAGACTCCCGTCCTGACCGGCCTGGCAGTTCCAAGCATGGCAGGGCAGTTACAAGTACTCATAGGAGATCCAGTTCTCTCAGTTTACAGATGGTCCAAATGTCCTTCTCAATTTGTTCTTTTAGAGTCAGCACGACTAAAAGGCATGTATTATACAGGGGTTGGTTGTTTCTCTAGTACATGTCCAAAGCATATAAAACACGACAAAGTTGGCTACTAATCTTACATCCTTTCATGCATCCCATTTCCTACTTGTCTATAGAGAACTAGGGAAAGGTGACATTCACAGTACATAACTTCAGACAACAAATACAGGCTCTCAGTCTTCCTGAGATGCCCCTAAAATCAATGAGAAAGTCTTGCTCTTTTGCCAGATGGTTCAGGGAACCATTACACCCTCTAAACACATAATGATGTCATGGCTTTTTATAATAAGCATTGAGCATGCCTACCAGTAACAGCAATAAGCATGGCACATCATCAGGATTCCCAAAGCCTAGCATGTGAAGTCTAAATGTTTATGCTCTTCGAATCTTGAGTTTGGGAGCAGGCTGACAGGGGTTTTTCTGTCTACTTCCTCATCTCTACCTCCTGCACACACACACTAAATACAATGAAAGTCACCAAAGAAAAAGTACTTTTCATAATGCTAACTATAAAATACCTTATTCAACCTCTTCAAAGACAGACAGACTAGACTCATTGTTTGAGGAAAATGACCATGGATATTCAGACTGAGACTCTCTATCACCAATGACTTTCTTTTCATAACTGAGAAAGCACAGGTCTGAAGTAGTTTCAGATGAGTTCCCTCTGCTGTTCTTGAGAACCTAGTTCAGACTAAAATGAACTAAATTACATCAAATACTCAAACCAATCTATAAACTCTAAGTGAAGACACACACTCATGGCCTCATACAGAAAATGGACAAAACAAAAGGTAACAGCAGATACGAAGCAATCTGCTAATCAGGGAGCCAATCCAGTTGAATCACAAAGGCGAGTTGTGTTAGCTAGACTCCTTGAGCAAGAGAGAACTACCTGAGACAAGGTAACTGGAATTAGCCAAGACAAATCCTGCTCTGTAATCCAGCCAAAAAAGATTACTTCAAATGATACTTACTACATATTTAACTGTCCTTATATACACCAGAGGACTGATACAAAGGCAGTATTTCAACAGACGTTTCTGGTAAACATTTACTTCTCAATCAGGTCTTGCTCTGCTAATTCATTGCAGTGGGAGATCAATGGACAACGCGTACACGGACTAATGTAATCCAAGCATTGCTGTTTATTGCCCGAAGCTCACTCATTATATACCCACCAGCACTGACCGCGCGCTGGAAGCACAACTCTGATTGGTAACAAACTCTGCCAGGCGCTAAGCAACATCTCCTGATTGGCCAGGTACTGCTCTCAAGGTGCCTCCCTTGGTTCCACCTTCTGCCTCCTTTTTCTTGCTGCGTCACTCCCGTGTCACGTGCCGCACGTGGCTGTCCCCGTGTGTCCTTGTTTACGTCTTCCCTGTAGCCGTCCTTGTGCGTCCTTGTTTACATCTTCCCTGTAGCCATCCTTACTGGCGCCACCAAGTCTGGGTTTGCTCACATGCCCATTCTTATGGAGATACCTCTCCACAAATCCCCCTTTTTCTTTTTGAGCAATCCAGACTTTTTTAACAGCATGGGGCAAAACGGTAATCAAAAACTTTCATATACAACATAATAATAATACAAAAACTACAACAGTTGCAATACAAAAAGGAACAGTTACTAATACAAAATAG
>VYZX01015165.1:1603-29857 GCA_013401335.1 Brachypteracias leptosomus
ATATATTTGTATATATATCTTCCCTAGATACCTTTGTATATCTCCCTTCCTTTAATATCCCTTTTGTTGCTCCCTGTTAAAAGTTGTGATCTTAATTTCCAACTTTGTGTGAGGCCTTTCTTCCTCCCCTGGGAGGGAAGAGGGGAGGGGGAAGAGGGGTGAAACAAATTCTGCTCCATGGAGGGTTGTCCTGAGCCTTAAATGGAGACAATTAGAAAGTTTTACTGCTTTAATTAATCCAAAAACATAATTAAAGCTGTGAAATCTTTCTAGTGTGGATGCAATTTTACTGGTTAAATGAACAAGCACTTGGAGCTTACTGTGTTTCAGATATATAATTTACCCATCCGAACATACCATACTCTGGCATATTTTAATATACTCAGTTTTCTTCCACAGGTGACTCTGGCTACCAATCTAAATGTCATATAAAAGTATTAATCTTCAGACTTCTGTGGAGGCAGGACTAGACCTGGAGGTGGTCTGGAGATGGCTAGATTAGATCAGACTGGTCCACCAGTGACATGTACTGTGTAGTCCTATTATTGAAGGTGTTGTCCTATGGTTCAAGCCTTAAATTGTACTTAAATGTTTTCTCCAGTTCTACTACAGGCTTCTTGGGAGTTCAAGAACACCAATTTATACTGGTGGTTCTTCATCCACAAGGAGGAAAAAAAATCTTCTCTTCTGTTGAGAACTGGGACAATCCCTTACTGAGAGGGTTGCTAATAGTTTCTCTACTGCAGTTAATAACTAGAGAAATCTGGCAAGTTATAAACAAACATATTGGGCTTAAGTTTCCATATAGTGTGGGCTTTGTATGACACAGTATAAATTCAATTACCCTCACTGCATGCTTGTTGGTTTACCTAAGCAAGTAGCCCAGTGTGTTGTTCTGACACTAGAGATCTCCTATCTTCACACCTCTGACAAAAGCAACAATATTAGCAGATATAGCTTCAATTTTACTGCAATAGGTAACAACAAAATGACCAGTGAAAAGAAAATTACAGAATACAGAAATCACACCAACAACCCCACACTTCAGATTCAATGTGAAATATTGTTTTCTAGCAGAACTGGAAGAAGTGCCCAGAATATTTTTCAGAAATTGTTTTCATGGTATCTTTTCAAAAGTTGTCATTACCTAACATATAACACAGCTCAAACCTGCATATCAGGTATCATCTCAGACAATAGAGACACTGAAACATTTTTCACTTAAGCACGCTCCTTTGATGTATGCATCATCTTTTTGTACAACACAGAAATCTCTCTCTCCAGTTTGTACATAAAAATTGAAAGGTTTGTGTTGAACATGTCTAGAATTGTTATCTAACACACAGACAACTCTCACATGGAAGATATAAAAAGTAGTCATGTTATTGCCACAGAACCTTTGAAAGTAAGTTTTGAAGCAATAAAATTTAAATTAATTAAATGAAATACTACTTTTCTACTAAATTTCATTTAGACTGTGCCAAAAGAAAATGCACAAGTCAAAATCAAAATATAATATAATTTCAATTCTATGCTGCTAGTGACTTTTTTTTTCTAAATGGAAAGTGGGTTTTAGCTACATGTCATTATGCTCTCACTTATATTTTCTCATGAGCAACCTTTTACCTAATTTGACAGCTCTGTCTGCAGATAGAAAAACTGATGTGACTGCAAAGCTTGGATCTATTTTCTGAGGACTGGGCATCAGGACATCAAGGTGCCTTCTTTTGCCTGCCTCTGCCTTTCTCTTAGTTTTTCTCTCCATAGATAATAAGCTCTTAATGACAGGGCTACTCTTACCCTTTCTGTGCTCAAGGACTAAAATTAGTTGTTATCAAAATATAATTCTTACTCATATTGCAACCACAGTTTGTTCATCTCTTTTCCTAATCATCCCATCAGCATTCTGCTGAGAGTACAGGAGAAATTGGATACTGGTACTTTTTCCACCTACAGATTAAGAATAATTTAACAATAAATAATTAATTGATTGAAAATTACCATATTAATCACCATACATTGCACAATCAATCCAAGAGTTACCAAGAAGCGGCCACTATGGCTTGTTCTGACACAAGTGTGTAATTTTGATGCGCTCTAGGAATCAAGACTCCAAAACTGAGAAGTCCAAGATGAAAGGAAATGCAGAACAGTGCTGAAATCATCTGAGTCCTTCAGATGATCAAGAAGGAAAACGCTTCACATTATTATTTACAGTCTTCACAGTTGTGCTGAAGTTATGGTTATAATAACTTTTAAAGGTCATTTCCTCTCACTCAACATATAAATGTTCGGGTTTTTTTTCCTGCTAAGTGCTGAAGTACTAATAGAAGTGAATGTCATAGAATCATAGAATGTTTTAGGCTGAAAGGGACCTCTAGAGGTCATCTCGTCCAACCTCCTTACACAAGTAATAGTCATTTTGAGACTAAAAAGGCACATACACAGAAAAGTCACAGAGCATTTTATGTTGCTGGTAAATTCAGTGGAAGATTCTGTTGCTTTGCATTCACTTTCAAATTGAGCTATTTCAAATCATAAGCTGATCTTCTCCATCTCCATCCACAACAAACATACTCCTGTCTTTTCTTGCCTTGTCATAACCATTTATGGTTTAGTTGGGATCACTATATCAACAACTGCAGGATATGAATCCCCCCAGAATTTGGAAAGCCAGATTTCCTGAAGGGACTCTTGGGCATTCAGCTGACTATGGCTGTAACTGGTTGTACTTGATGTTTGTGTAACAGCTTCCCTAAGTGAAAACCCTCACGGGAGTTTCAATGAAATAGCATCAATCAGGACTCCCAGCTGACATTCAGGAAATGGAATAGGATGTTACTTATGCATGTGCTCAGCATATGCAATGACTGAATAGTCGTTTCCATTTCATTCCGTGTTGGTGCATTATGACTTGGCTGTCAAGCTAGAATGCACCTGTTACACCAGTGTGGTTTTGCAGACTTCTGCTTAATGAGAGGAATCTCTCAAGTAACAGGCAAAGTGAGTTTTCTATCAATGAGTTAGGGCTAGGAGACCTTTCTTCTTTTAGAGCTGAATACATGAGCAGGTAGGGAATTTGGAATCTCTTCCCTTCTGAGGGTATATGGGGCCCTACTAGATAAAAACCCTCAGCTGTCTGTCCTCCTGGAAGAAAAGCAAGCTGTTCAGGTAGCAAGCAATATTGAGGGATGTCAACCAGCTCCCACAAGACAGCTACATGGCTAAGGATAATGATTCTATTGCATTCATGTTCACGTGGGAAGGTGAAAGTTGGCAGCACTTTGGAGAAAGTAACCTGTAGGACCAGATCTTAATTCTATGTACACATGCCCTTACCAGGGGGAAGGCAGTGCTCAAACATTGTGAAAACTGACTCAGGAAGGACATGAGTCAATCCTTCTTCACCCTGCTTTCAAGAACAAAATAATCTCTGGATCCTTCATTAGAAGGCTGTAATCACTCTGCACCTTCATAACTTCCCACTCAAAAGATACAGTGATCTTCCAGAGAAGAGGCATTTTTATTTATTATTGTACATGTTGAAGAAAACAGATGTCACCTCCCCCTACAGTTTTCCCCCTCCAATATTTACCTTAGTCAAAGAAGATTTTACTTTTAATTAAAATGAAGCTCCCTTTGAGCTAACTGAAGGAATATCTCCTTGTTCAAACTCTCCTTCCCTAGTTTCAAGACAGAGAAGTTTTGACAAATTATGGACTTTTATAATATGCAAAATAATTATAATCTTTGAAGTCCTTATTGGTTTAGAAGCAGAAGTGCTTTTTCCATTTCTGTTTGCATGTCCTATTTTATTCCAATCTTTATGCAGAAGTGATAGCACAGAAAGGTTCCTCCTTTATCGAGTTGTTTTAAATTTGGTGCAACATGCTGGGCACATGATTTCTGACACTGAAACAATCAACTGCAATTAATCAGGTTCTGCTTTACTCAGAAAAATGATGCAAACTTGACAAGGCATCAGAATCATTTCAGATTTGCAGTGAAGCCAAAAAATTTTTGCCTATATTCCTGCCTTTCTCCAAGGACTTTACACAATCTGGGTTTCACACATCATGCTTGGTAGTATATCAAAATTCTGTTCCAAGTGATTTGCTTTTTACTGTTGTTGAATTAAGTACCTTTTAAAAAAAGGTGTGTCTATATAGATATCAATATATAAATGAACACACACTCCTGCTGATATGCTCCTGAAAATGGAAGCACAAAGCAATCTCTTTGTAAAGCGTCACCCTCAATTTATAACCTGTATGTCACTAAGTGGACAGCATTAAATGCTTCATTTCAAATGTCCCTAAGGAAATAGAAAGATTTTTCATCAAAGAAAACTTTATCAAGGCAGAGGACATTCAGTAGACTAAGTAGGCTAATTTAAAGAATGAAGGACAAATAATTTCTCACTTCTAGTATAATTTTGAAAACTGTATGTGCTGACTTAATATATATTAAATTTTAATGAGAAGCTTATATTTAGAAATTGGAATTTATAAACAGAGTGTATCAAGAGTGAATGCATACATGGTCCCCAACAATCACAGGGAGACAGCAATACATTAAAGATTTGAGCAGCACCCTGTCAGGATTTGTATGGACATGTTGCCTGAGCCCAGAATAGAGTTCTGGGTTGCTTAGGTTTATACAAATCTGTTGGCAGTCCAAATGCAGCCTCCAAACAGATGAAAATGAAACAGAACTTTGTATACATGAACTTTTGTTCAGAATCGAGTTTGATTTCACATCATGCAATGACACAGTCCTGCAACAACTTCACTACTGTAAGCAATATTCCTAAAACATGTGGTCACTCTGCTTCTTTCTTAAAATAGCATCATCTTGTAGAGCTATGCTAAAGTTGCCACTAATGTGTTCATCCATACCACTAAATTATGTGTTATGCTGTCCTTTTTTTAAATTCTACAGAATTAAAAGTACTTTTGAAAAAAGTTACTGAAGATTGATGATTCCTAAGGAAATCAGAAACTATCTTCCCTTCCAAATAAAAAGGGGAAACCTGATAAAGTTCTTTTTGTGGAGAACATGGAGATTACAAAAATGTTTAACTCAAACCTAATAAAATTCCTCTCAGTACTTGTTATTGACTTACTGGAATTTTCTTTTGAAAAATTCAAACATATGTTCAATTTGGAACACATTTTATTTTGCAACAATCTAAATATTTCATTCTGAACTAAGAAAATAAGATATTGTTGAAACTTTGTTTTGAAAAAAAAGTCTCTGCTATTTTACTACTTAATTTGATAGATGAATTTTCCTCACAAAACCCAGTTCTACCAGGGTTTAGTTGTTTAGCCTAGCTTTAATAAACTTACCCAGAATGGTGACAAAAAATTGAACATATCCCACCTTGTGACAGTTATACCTCACACAAAACTACTTGAGAAGTAAATAGATACTTTTCATGGTTAGAGGCAAATGAGTCAAAATAGGCAAAAATCTTCTCAAAATTCATTCCACCTCCTTTATTTTTCAATATATTTTCCAGTCTAGACCCAAAAATCTTGTCCCAAGGTCTGAATAGGTCAAAGTGATTATATTCGATTATTTTATGTGCCTAAAAATGTGAAAATGTGATTCAGCAATGCAATTAAGAGTGATTAAAGGGAAAGTCATATTAGTAGCACTACTAAGTTCAGGAAGGACATAAGCAAATGCTTGAAGTTGAGCATCCCACACGTGCTCCATTTCTTACTATTGTCCCAATTATAACGTCTCCTTATCACTGAGCAGAACTTTACCTCAGCCTTTAGTAAGAGCCTCATTATTTAGTGTGAACAAAGTTAATTGGCAAATGGTGCCATTCTCACAACATGGAGATTTTAAAAAGATCTCTTTTGGACTTTGCAGCAAAGCCAAGGTCTTTCAAAGGATTTTGTGGATGGGTAGATGAAAGAATAGACAGAAGGAAAAGTCAGGCTGAGAAATGAATGCTCAAGATTTAAGGTTATGTCATCTCTGACTCAGGCTCATTTTCTCAAACAGAGGCTCTCCACATCAGCCTCCAATTTTCTACCAATTTTACACAGGTCTTTCTCTGGTTTTCCTCAGAAATCCCATCCTTGAACAGAGATTCCTCTTTGAATGTAAACTTTAAGAACATATGTATGTTCTCACAGCTGAGAAACTAAAACCCTCCCAATCAACCTTTCAGAGTGAAGGCTGCAAGAAACACTGGAGAAGTGAAGAGCTACGCTGTAAATTAGTACAGGATGGTAAATAGGGATGATATGAAATCATTTCAATGGTACGTGGCACTGTCACAGATCAGCACATGCTGATTTAAGGAACCTAATCATTAGGATGAATGTTGGAATAATTCTGAAGTAGGGCATCTCTGTTTTATGCACAGCTGGTGACAGTGCACCAAATGACAGGAAAACAAATATTAACATCACCACCTTCTATGGGGAATTTTTGGTGTGTGACTGAATAACACAAGTTTCATAAACTCAGAGACTTTGTCCAAAGACTATTGAGGATGTTTTGTAAAATATAGTAATGAAATGGTAAAAAAAAAAAATAATAAAAAAGTCCCTATATTACTACATTAATATTGTCAAGCCTAGGAAAAAAAACTTGTAAAGAAAATCATCAGTATTTAAAAAATCAAAATTGCAATTAAAAAAACCCCTGCTAACCTATAGTGTTTAGTTTCTCTGTGGATGTTAAGACAAACCATAACTCATTTTACAAAAACCTTAAGAAATAACTGAATTAGATACTAGAATTTCTTCCATAAGCCCCACAATTAGGCATATTCCCATCATAAGTATTACTGTCAAAACTGAGGAAGATTACGGGTGTACTTGAAGGACGCAGGGCCATTAAATTGGATTTTTCTCATCTAATCCCCTTCTGCAGTCAAAAGAGAGAGACAGAGGCTGCCATCCCATGTTAGACAGCTATCACAGAAATCAGCTCTGGTGTCAGCTTTCTCCTCAGATTTTGCCTGCAGAAATTAATGCATTTACAGTAATGTATTATATTTAGAAATTGAAATATAATACAGTATTATTAAAGATAAAAATAAAATAAGTTTGAAAATAAGTCTGGAAATGCCATCAGGTCACACAGTCTATCCCTTTTTCCAAAGAAGTTTGAACTATTCCTTGACGTAGGTTTTCTAATGAATTGTTTTAGAAGATGCTATGATTGAAATTCTACTTTTTTCCTAAAACACGTGGTTTCATACTTCTCTAACTGACAAGCCAAGAGAGACAGCTAAAGCAGCTAAGAGCATTTCATTGACTTAGCACTGGCAATTCTCCAAAACAATGAAAAAAAAGCTTGAAAAAACCCAACCCTCTTGTTCTCTTCCCTCTGCTTTGCACACAAATCTAGGAGACAGAACTTAGCAAGGATTTGTAATGTGCACACAAGTTAGGTGCCACATTATCTTAAAAGCGCTGTTGAAATTTACTGTTAATCCCTCAAAACTACTTTGAAAATCCTAACCTAAAAGAATGAGAGTTGCCTGTTCATTAAAGGAACCATTCATTATAACAATATTGCCTGTGTATTAAGTTAATCCGTGCACTTAGGTTCAATTGGAATTTGTTAAATACTGAGCTACCTGCTAAGTGTGAACGACTCCAGAAGCATCAAACGAGTGTCACAGGTAAAGCTGCTTGTGTAGAATAACTATACTTTGCCACAGAGAGGATTCCAGACAAAAGGCTAATCACATGAAATACTTTATCATGGAAGTTCAATAAGGCAACGAGTTCTAATAAGCTTAAGAAGTTGCTCAAGGAGAGTTTAAACAGGCAAGCAAGGTGGAATTGCACAGTTGAGGATTAATCACTCATGCAATATATTATAAAAATTGCTATTTAATATTAAACTTGCTCCATCCTTTAAGCATTTTTTGTACAACATGTTCTAATATAAGGATGAGATCAAACTCATCTGTAGTCCTGGTCCTGTAGGGTTTGTTTGGATCTAGGCTTATATATTGACTTACTGAGATTAGGCCATTATGTTTTTCAAGCTCTTTCTTTTATTTAGCACATATATGCAGATATGGTGAATTCTGCAACATTTTTCTATAATGTCATGAACTTGTGCATTGAATTGTTTTTAGAAGCAATATGAATTAAGCATAAAACTCACATAATTATTTAGCTGTTTCTCCCCTCTGCCCCAGAGTCTGAAGCCCAATGCACAAATTTGCATTGGCAATGCAATAGCAGAAAAAGTGAAATAGTTTTAATAAATTATTCTGAAAGATATTAGATAGAGGTCAATTCCCAATTCTTTTGAACTCCATCACAGAACTCTGATTTAATTTTCTGGGAATAGGATTTGGCCCCAGTCACTTACCAAATGGGATTAAACTTCTGGCTTTCTTCCCAGAACCTGGGATGAAAGTACACCTATGAAAATCTGCAGAATCATATAACATAGCTTCCCAAAGAATGGGAAAGCCTTCTATGTGGCTTTCTGAAACAGGTTTTTTTAGTTCCTTAGATTGCCACCTTCAACACAAGCCAGTTTATTCTGTCATTCATAAATTAATCAAAATGCCTGAAGTCAAAAGCAATTTCTTGAACTTGCCTTGAATCTCTGGGCTTTCCACATTTAAATGTTTTTCAGCGTGCATTTAAAATTGAAGAGTGAGTAGAAGCAGCTATCATTTCTGTAAGACCATAATAAAGGTCAAACATTTGTTAGATTAAAAGCGACATTAATGCCTTCTGAATTCTTATTAGAGTAGGTCCATCATGGTATCGTTTTCTTGGAGAGTAATAGGTCAGCTGTCAAATCTATCACTGTGTCTGTCTCTATTTTCCTACTTTCAAGCCAAGACGAAAGAGAATAGAAGGAAATCAAAGAAATACACTTCTCAAAAGCATCAATTTGACAACTTTAATTAAAGTCACAAGTTCAAGCATATGGCAATCCATTACCTGGAAATCCTGGAGTTGATTCTTCATGGTACACTGACCTAAAGAAATTGAATCTGACTATAGGGCTACACAAAGCATTTGTATTCTTACATAACTACAAAATCAAGAAATCTGAATGATTTAACCCAAAAGATATGAAAGACTATCAGCCGGGGCTGACTTCTTACTAAAGAGAATTAAATAATTGTCTTCATGCTAGGCATGATATCCTAGCCTTAGAGTCAAACATTACAGAGAGAAGTAATGCTTTCAACTCCTGGTCTGAAACAGCTGAGAGTGAAAGTGTGAGTAATAGGCAGCAAATCTGGCTCCACTTCACATTTACTAATTAGAGAGAGGGAGTTGGATGAGAGGCCAGGTGCCTTGCCCCCACACCCTGCACACAATGGAATACTTCTATAGACCTGACATTTACCATTTGCATAATAAATACTCAGAAAATGCTGAGGGGAGGATCAGGTGTCAGTCAAATCACTGCAAACCATTCAAAGGCACGACCTATCTCCCATAAAACAGACCTGTAGCTTGCATAAATTGGTATAACTCCTTATAGGAAATGTACTGTACCTACTATGATGCTTGGGCATCTCAAAGCATCATAATATTTGGTTAATAGACTAGCATTTACTTTTAAAGAAATATTTACAATATGAGAAAGGCGATAAAATGAAAAATGCAATGTAAAAAAAGACCTATTTTACCTACTGCTGCCACGTTTCTGGTTTTAAACCAGCCAAGTTACTTGTATTTTATGTATTTGTTCACGTTGGTTTAAGAAGAACATAAAATTATGTAAGTGGAAAATATATTATTTTAACTGCAGAAAGCTAGTCAAGTGAGGAGAAAAAAAAGAAAATGAAGGAAACTACTCTTGTGCTGCTTGTCATTCAGAAGTAACAGCACCTCTTTTCAAACCAGGCCAAGATGCAGAAAACCTTGCAAGAAGAAAATCCATTCTTAAAAGAGAAGGTGGGAGGGAGAGAGAGGAGGCACCAAAATTTATAAGAATCAGTAAAGAATGAAAATCCGATGTCAGCGGATCAGGAATAATTTTCATTTACATCAAAAGAAACTTCTTCAGTTTTGCACCCGTGCTCATTCAGTGAACGCATGAGCCACAGACATGAAAGTTAAAAAGTATTAAATCAATGAAGCTAGTCAGGATTCACAGAAAAAAAATCATGTTGTTTAAATAGGGCTTTCTCTTCTAGGAGACTGAGAACCAGAAGTACACTGCCCAAAAGTCATCACTGGTCTAATGGCTTCAGTGGAACAACGCTGATTTTTACCAAGTTTGACAGCAACAGCCTTCCTGTCCCTAACATAGATTAACAAAGCTCCTTCCCCTGAATTCCCACATCCAAATGCAAATATAGGTACCAATTTTGGCAGCTCAGATTCCACCATGAATACAGGCATTTGTAGTAGTGGGTTTCCCAAATTCCTTTATATAAAGTTATTTGACAAAATCTGGGATTGTGATTTACTGTGAATCTACAATATACTACACCCCTTAGCAGCACCCAGACCCAAAGTGTTGACAGTGATAAATCTTATTAAGAACTTTCTAAAACTGTGGTAAAAATAAAGGTTCTTATTAAATGACTTCTGTTTGAGAAGGAGGGAAGAGATAGAATTTCTCTATGTTTTAGCCATTTGATAAACAAGATTCTCCCCAAAATAGGACAATGCTGAACCAAGATCAGATAAACCATTTGAAGTGATTTACAGTCATGAATCACTGAACGTACAGCTGAATACATGATGACATAAATTTTAGGAATAAAGGAGAGCTTTTATGAAACGAATGAAAGTAATACGAATGAAAGTAATAAAGATGCAGAAAAAAAAAATTTCTGTGTTATTTATGAACGTGTTGGAAATTTTTTGAGCTGAATAATTTCTTTTACTGGTCTAAAATATATTCAGTTTTCACAGGTCTTTCACATCAGTTTCTACAGATACAACAAGCAAAATGGACATGATGGAAGTAGAGTAAATCTGATACAAGACTAATAATACAACGCAGTTAAAGAGGGAGAATAGGCAAATGTAGCAGCACACATCTAATTGCAGAAGTATTTCCTTCTCTGAAGCACTTTCTTTCCTAGTATCCACATATCACCCAAGAACAGAAATAATTATTTTTTTTAGCTGTTAGATGTAGTAACCTTGGCATCCTCCAGGTTTTATCCAATGCTGTAAGGCCACTACAAAACATCTTTATCTGGTATATATTAATATTATGGATTTAGGAAGAGTTTTCCCTGGGTTTAACTGTCTACTAGCAGATTCTGGAAGACTGTATCATGCATTTAAAAATCTGTTATTAATACCATATTAGCATTTTGACTCTCTAAGGAGGTAGATGTTGCTGCAGGTTGCCCACAAAGAATCTACTTTCAGTAATGAGGAGAGGAACTCTGACATCTGTCAACTGAGTAGATTCTACTGTTTTGTAAATATTGATCAAACAATCATGGTTAATGATACAACTCCGTAAGTGAATTAGACAAATGTTCCCACATGGCTATCAATTTAATTTCCCAGACTAAATTAGCTTCTTTTGTAAAGCAAAACCATTTTAAGGAAGATAAATTGTTCAGTGACATCAATGTCCATTTCAATTATGGCTTTATTCTAGCAGAGGCTGCTCTGCATAATACACCTGCTGTTCACCTGGCTGTACACTAATATACAGTGGGAACCACATGACACTAAGCTTGAATGTTTACATCCCATTTCTCTACATTACGGGATACCTGGTGTAAATAATACTCAACCAAGTAATTATTTTTGCACCAGCCTATGCAGTCAGTTGAGATGAAATCCCCACTGTTAGGAAAATGCACGGATTTAATTCACCTTAGCACAACCCTGTTTCAGACCAGTGCTGCAGATAAGAGCTGTCAGCTGAACATGAGCTAGGTGCAAGGATGGGGAGCCAGAATACTCCAGAAGGAGACTTGCAAAAGGGTAGCAAACATACCTTAAATCTGACTGATTACTTCTCAGAGGTAATTCACACATCTCTCTACAGCCTGCTTCAGTGGAGACAAAACTGCCTGGGGTTTGGCTCAACCAGCCTCTGAAAAGCAAGAGGGGAGAGGCAGGGAAGGGTTTAAATTGGTCCCATTTAAAGCAGCAGGTAACCCTTTTCATAGAATCATAGAATGCAGCCCATCAAGATTTATTCTCAAGTCTGTTCTGCCTTCAGATCTGAAATACTGCTCACAGAAGTCCACTGACTTCACTGGATTTGGAAAGGCTGATATGGCATTTGTAATGGCTTTTTATTTCCGCCTCTTAGCCTTTATTGACAACAGTTAATTAGTTTTGAAAGGCTCCTTAAAATGAATCTCAACCAAAGGATCATTTATTTGCATGCAGTTTATTTCAAAATGTTTATGTTAAAATAAACTTTCTTTGTAACCGGCATTAAATTTTAAACTTGATTTTGTGGCAGAATGGCTATTAACTCTTCCACCCAAGAGAATCTTTTATTTGATGCGTTCTACTTGCATACAGTGGATGAAAGGAAAAAGTCTGAGTAGGTTTGTACTCAAAATTACAGCTACTTTGCTTTTTCCCCTCAAAAGAAAGACAGCTGCTGTTTAAATGATCTGGACTTACATAAGGAAAGAAAAAGCTTTATCACTGCTCTGCAATGTGAGTACATACATGGCTTGCCCAGCATGCTCAGCATGAATCTCAAAGCCCTTTTGTTACATTATGCAAAAGCAGACAGTAAAAAGGAAGAGGTTACAGAGGCAATTTGCATATTGCATTAATGAAGCTCTTTTTGGAAGAGAGGGTCAACTCTTTTAGGATATTCAGGTAGCTAACTCAATAGGAGTAAAGCACCTAAATGCCTTTAAATCTCCCTTATGCTCCTCATTCTGACAATTTCATTTCAAGAACTGTGATATTATCGGAACAATGAAACAAGCTATATTGAGACTATGAGAAAATGTTAATGTTTATTTTTCTCTAATTGCTATGCATCTTTCTGTATGTTTGACCCTGTTTTGAAAAGGCACAGTCCAAGGATCCCTGGAAGTGAGCGAGAAGAGAATTTACTCTACAAGCACAGGAAACTCTGCCTAACAAAAACTTTTAGAAATTCAGCTGGGGGCTGCAGCTACATCATGGTTAAAAGCTGGTCAAAACAAAACTTTCATACCTTAAAATACTACAGCAGTGTCCAAGCTAGAAAAATGCTCATCCCTTACAAATAGCATAACTATCACACAATTCTGCATAAGGAAACTCTCCCCTTCCCTAAAGAGTCTGTGATGCCTGACCTGAGGAGCCTGCCTTCTTCATGAGTACTTAGCAGTAGGTCAGCTCAAGGCCTTGGACTACAACTTCATGGGCCAGTTTTACATGCTCTAGGAAACAATTCCTGACTGTCCTTTCCTACAGGCACTTGGTTCTAATCTATGTGTATTAATTTATATCCCAGCACATACTGCAAACCTTCCCCTCCCAGCCCACCGATGACTGTAAATCCATGATAATTTTTAAGAGGATGACCCAACTACCCACTTGGAGTGATCAAGATTTATTCTTTTAATAAGAAATCTCTCATTAACTGTCATCTCTCAGCTGAGGTCATGTCATGTGTCAACTGAGTCCACGGCTACTCTGTTTGCAGCTTGTTCTTGTGTTGTCCCTCAACAAATCCCATAACGTGTCTGCTTTCCCCTTCTATTTACTGCAGATACATCCATCATATTTTCTGTGTTGTTGCAAGAAAAAAATACCAGAAGTGATACAGTATTATTGTGAATAATTGATGGCAAACCTAGGGCTGGCCAGAAAATGGAACATCTCCACAACTTGTTCCAACACTTATTTTCATTCTGAATCCGAATGAAAGTCAATGGATCAAAATGGATTGTACAAATTCCTGTAAACTTTTCCTCATAAAAACATGATCCTATGAATCATTTAAATGAAAGTATTTCCAGCAAAAGATTGATCTTTTTGTAACCGGTTGTAATCTGGGAAAAAGGTGATGACAGGAGGGCTGATTTATGACAATACATAATCAGATCACGGAGAGCTGGGTAAAACAGTTGCTTCACCAGAGAACCAGTCTCAGAACTAATTCTTTAAATGCAAAATTATGCACTGTGTGGCTTTTACAAGGTTTATTTTTCATTTCTGTCAACCATTACTGCAGAAACCTCTCTTCCTCTGTATGCCTACATACATCACCCCCCACACAGATCCCACACCCCCAATTAATCAATATTGCTTTTTGACCAATTAAAGATTTGGGACATACAACAACAAGTTTTTCTTTAATATAATGTAGAAATTAATTTTTAGGCAATGATTTGTTTTCTTTTCATTGTTTTTTAAACCTCCAAGCTACAAAAATACTTGGGATGTTTGGACTTGTTTATATCTCTAAAATAGAGATACTGCTGTATGTTACTGATTGCATTGCTAGAAGCCAATTTAATATTTAACCTGGGTGAAGAATTATTTAGTTAATCCTTTAATTAGTTGGTACAAGGATAAGGAAGTTTTGCTTCTTATACTGACTTGAACAGTGTACTGGAGAATATTCTCTTTTGGATGGCTTCTGTGGGTCCCATTATTATTCTATTGTTTCTTTCCCACTGAACTGGGTCAATATTTACCTCATTAAGTGTCTTCTGAGATTTGACCCATTTTTCTCTGAGTACTCCTCTAAGACCTCTGAAAAAATGGATGAAATCAGTCCAAATTGGGCTTTTTAAATTTTTTTTTTAAGTTATCTGAATAATCTGAACAATTACCTGAATAATCAGGAACAACTAAATCAAGTTTCACATATGGAAGCCCAAAGAAAAAGCTGGACAAAGCTTGGTTTTGGGGGGAAGTTCAAAAAACATGCAGCTGAGATAGGGCCAGTCAGCTTTCTACAGTTCCATTCAGGCTCAACACGGAAAAGGTGGCTTAAAATAACATTTTAATGAGTTTTATTATATGTAGACATAGTCAACAACGCTAAAGTCTTTTTTGATATAAAGTTGCTGTAGCACCTTCATTCGCCAGAGTACAAGGGTTACATGAGAAATAGTATCCTGGCATCCACCACACCACAGCTTTCATCAAAACCAAAGAAACACCCTCATGCTCTTAATGCTGAAAATTGAATGCTGCAGTTAATACACCTAACTCCTTTTTAATATCATCACTGAACCGTAGGCTAAACAGCAAATTTAAAAAGGGGCAATTTGCTTTGATTAACTGAATTATCAAGGCTAAATCAGGATAATGGAAGAAACTGAAAAGGCAAGAGAACATCCATAATTTATTAACAGGCTGTATTTTGCAGTTTCACTTTCTGGTGCCTGTTGCACCTACCATAGATTAGCTGCCCATTGGATACATTTATTGAAGTTATATATGGATATATACTACCAGCACAACAAGAGCATATTTTGTGGCATTTTTTTACTGTTGACTTAACTGAATATAGAGATGCCCAGCTCTGAGTGCTTTTGCTTAGCTGACATGGTAAACATCTCTCTCTAAATTCCACTGTGATATTTGTAAGAGAACATATCTGCACTTTCAAGAATGAAATTTCGTGCCCTGAGACAGCCAGATAGATGCAGATATAAACAAGGAATCTGAGTCACTGAGAAACATAAAAGTCTAATCAATACCAGAAAAAGTCTCTATTTGCAGGACAAGGAAATGCTGGTTTGAGATACACAAAATGATGCAGTCATAAATTCCCAGGGTTATTGTTTAGAAGTCTAATCCTAGAAGATTCAAGATCCAACCCAGTATCTTTTCTCTTTGGTTCTTTTCTAAAAAGCCTACATTTCTGGCAACAATTTCAGTTTACAGGTATTTGTCTCATTGTCATAAAATAAATTTTTTCACATACTCCTCCCTTTTTTTTGAACAAAAGTTTTATTGTTTCAGGACCAGGTTCTGTTCTAGTGTAAATTCAAATAACATCAGTCAGATGAGTCGACAGCATCCAAATAAATTAAGAATTTTCTACCAGACACTCCTTTCCCCCGAGACTGTAATAAGCACTGGTGTTTTCTGACTTCAGACGTTTTATTATCTGATTGAATTTGGAAAAATACAGGTGATTGTTCAGATTTAATGCTAAAACAAAACTGGAAATCATTGTTCATTGTAATTATTTTTTCTCAAATATATAAATCATATCCTCTAAGTTTTCAAAGGCCCCTTCTAAAAACTGAAACTATTTTAGTTACAGCTTCTGTGTTTCCCACAGTTTGCTGGAATCAGAGTTCAAACCACACAATTCCTGTGGTTTGGAGCAGCAACAGACCTAACTTCCAGCAAGCTTTTCTGTTAATTAGTATTTAGAATTGAACACGTTAAATACTGTACCATGATTTGTTTTCTGGTTGTCCCTGACAATGCTACTTACAGCTGTGGCCGTTTTACAAATGACTACGAGAGAAAACATCATGACATTAATGCTTTGTAGCGAGTGTAGACAGTGTAGAGGACAGCAATCCCAAATATCCCAAATCTGTGTCATTTCAGCACTGATGGGACTGTAACATTTTCAGAACTTAGATATGGATCCAGATCATTGTTTCATAGCTGGCCTCAATTACTGTAATGGATCAAATTAAAACTCCATGTCCAAACATCTGTAGCTTCTCAAACCATGACCTAATGAACCATGACCAGTTCAGCAGGTTGTGGCAGAATCACAAGCTTTGAATGTCTGTGGCTGCTCTGAAGAGACAGAGTTGTTATTTTGTTCTTTAAAATAGATGACTAAAAATATTTTCACAGCAGCTAATTGTGTAGAAGTACAGAGTGATTGATATGAACAACTTCAATTTTTCATAAGCATAAGGAAAATTACTGAGAAGCTATGCTGTGATACTAAAAATAAACTTTATATAAACTGGTGTTATGATTAATGAAAGAAATGCAGTCTTGGCTTGGAGTACAGTATTTGCATAAGATGTGAAGGTGGAAGAAAGGGTGGGACCAAGGTCAAAGAAAGTATGGACTATCTTACATCTTACTTGATCTTGGTCTATAGTAGAAAGCATGTATAAGACATTTTAATTTTGTTTCACTATTTCAGTAGAAAATGAAAGAAAATAAAGTCCAAAGACACTGGTTTGGGAAATGTACCTGAATCTCTTTCTATGAATCTGTTCAAAAAGAATCAGAAAATAGAAAAGAAAAAAAAATGCAACAGATAAAGCAGAACAACAGATCACACCTTAAGCAACCTATACCAGAAGGGAAGCCCAAATATGCCTCATAGAAAATCTCTGAGTTAAGTGTGACGAGTCTGCAAAAGGGCTAGTCAAGGAGAAGAATTTAAAACAGGATAAAGAAATAAAGTCAAAATGTCTCCTGACAAGTTAGTCTAGGAAAATTGTTCAATCTGTGAGATATTTGTTCAACATGCACAACAAAAAGCACATAGCACTGAGTTTTCTAGAAACCTGGGATTTAGGGATGGGGAATATCCAGACAGACCAGAATGACTGGCCAGCTCTGGAGCTGAAAAAGGGAAGCAATCATTATGAAATCATAGCTGGATTTTTTTATGCAATAAAATGTATTTCATTGACTTAGTGTAACAATTATGATGGCAGCTGTTGCCCTTGCCTCTAAGAAATATTAGAAATGCCACCACAATCATTAAGAAAAGTTCAGGAACAAATGATATATCACTTTACAGCAACATCTGTTTTGGGGAGGAGTTGGGGGACTGATGGAGGGGCGAAATCAAGAGAGCTACATCATATATATGCAATAAATTTCTGCTTGCAAAAGCAATTTATCCAGTCACTGGGAAAGCTAGAGTAGCAATGAATGTCACAGCATAAAATATCACTCCAAGGTGACACCACATGATTTGCAAGTTCAGTCTTCAGAAGAACTCCATCTTCTACAGCCTAATTTATTCAAAACAAACTCCTGAAAATGTAACTTTTCACAGAGTGTCTGCTCCAGGTCAGTCCCTTTTGGCAGGTGTTTGGTAAAATCCATCCTTCTCCCTTCAAGTGAAACCAGTGACAGTAATTCCAGCGCTAGCAATGGGCAATACTTTTTGGCAGATTTCCCAAATGAACAAGGATGAGATTATTAGAGATACATACAAATTCACAGATATACATATCATTAAAACTAAATGGGCATTGGGTGTCCAAATTCCTTTCTAAAGAGGTTTGTAACTTTAGAGGTGTTTCCTGCTTTAGTCATGACTGTTCCCAGTTCTACACTTGTCCGTTGGCAAAGCAGGGCAGCAAGGACAGTGTGTTAGGATGGGCAGCTCCCTTGGGACTGAACATCATGGATTTAAGCTCTGCATAAAATGGCCACTTGAGCCTGAATTTCGTTATTTTCATGCACCACAAAATACTGTAAAAATCAATATCAATGAAAATGAGCACAGTGCTTCATTGAGGAAGGATCCTGGTTTCAGTGTTGTGATGTTACAATGCTCTGCCCATGGAGCCCTCTGCGATACCTCTTCTCTGGATTCTTCCTATTTACACTATACTGGGTAAAACTTTCCATGTTATCTGTTTATTGATTAAACAGAAGCACATCTCTTTAGCTGCTCTTGGGATGCTGTTATCTCCTAAAAACACACAGATGTGTGCCTGAAAATTTTCCCATTGCTTTGCTAGGTGACTCATACCAATTGAGGGAATAAATGAAATGGCAGCAGCCCATGGGTCCTGCTCTCTCAGCCACAACATGTCAGCCCGTGGAAAATGTGTTTCATGGAGGCTGAAGTGCAGAACAAGCACCCAATCTTGTATGCCTGCATCTTGGTCATTAATAATCTTAATAAATAAAACAAAGTAGTACATGCTGCCTATCCGCTGACTTTACTCAGGAGTGATTTTACATTAAGTCATCTAATAAAGACCAGCTTGTACTGCGTAATTTTTTAGTTTTGCAGATTTAATAAGACAAAAATTACTTAGTTAACAAGCCCACAAGCTTGAAACAGTGCAAATTTATACCTTGTTCTCCAATGCTCCAAATTACGCAAGAATCAGGATTTCTTAACTCTGCTTAGAAAATACGGACTTGATGTTTTCCTTGCTAACATCACGGCCAAGCTTTCCTACCTTTACTGCAAATTCACTCTTACATTTTCCAGAGATTTTCTAAATGGAATAAGTTCTCATATCCTGCAAAATAAAAAACCCTAAAATAAAAAAAATACTAGTATTTTAAAACAATTTACCTTCCTAACCATACTTTCTGTGCTATGGTGCACTGCCAATTCTTCAGGCCCTCTTGTACATCAGGGAGCTCAAGTGCTTGAGAAAGGGCTCAGGAGCCCAAATGCCTCAAGAACTTATACTCACAAAAAGGAAACTTTCTGCTTCATTTCAAAAAGAAATAAAATTCAAACTATTTGCCACGAGCTTCTTTATCTCACCGGCGCAGGCTGCAGAGTGAGGTCAGAGTGACTCCTCACCAGAGGCAGAATTTGGGTGTCTGTGTTCAAGGGAATATGAACATTTTGTTCATGTTTTGATGGATTGATCTCAACCGAAAACCTGAGCTTTGTTTGATTTGTTTTTATCTGCTTTTTAAAACTGAAATATCTTCCTGTTCTCACAGGATAAACACACATAAATTCAGCTTAGTTGAGGCAGCACTTTGATGCAGTCTTTGGGCATATCTTGGTTTTTCTTTCCCTTATTCACTGAGAGAAGGGACTGAGGAGCTCCCCACGCTTTCCAGGTTTCATCCCACCCAAGACAATGGTGACTTGCAGTTGGCTGCATTGCCTTGGATGAGAGTCTCAAAGGCTCTATGCCAGGACCCTGGGAAAGGTGGTGTTTAGGATGAGCCTGTGCTGCATTTGGAGCCATTTCTGAGCTCGTCTCTATAGATTCTAGCAGACAAAAAATTTTGTTTTATTTAAAGAAGGCAGTTCTGGTTTTCTTTCAAAAGTTTCTGGTACAAAAATAATGTTTTGCATCCCCCTCTGAAAACAATGACAGAGTCATCATCTCAGGAGAATCTTTAATGTGTGAACCTTAAAATAGTATCTAATCTAGTCTCCTTTTCATCTAGTTTTGAAATGCTGAAATGAGCTGCCCTATTTCTCTTGGGGTTGAAATAACGTGTGCGTCTAACCTCACATAAATAAGATAAGGGAGAGAAACAAATGTAAAGAAGAGCATATCTCCTAAAGATCCTGAGCACATCATTCACAGCGACTCTCCTGAGCTTTTGAGAGCTGAAAACACGGAGCTGACTAAGGATGTTGCACTTACAAAACAAGAGCATTTATCAGCAGCTGCATTCTTTTTCTATAGCTGTTAAGAGAAAACTAATTTCCCATTCCAATTTTCTTTCATTCATTTTGCACCTGGGCAGTACATTTCAAAGGTATATTCTCTTCTGTTCCACTCCTCTCCACAGAAGCTGGGGTACCCATTTCTGGGCACAAGCAGGAGAGCAGATCTCCCACCTCCTCTCAGGTATACAGGAGAGGTTTTTTCCCCTGCAGTGTTGGGAGCTTGTTCCACCTGGGAAGAGAGTGGTGGGACCATCAGTCTCCCAGCTGCCAGATAATCCTCACAGCAGTATTAGTTGCAACGTCACCTCTCTGCTCTCACTGAGGTGTCACAGCAATGAAAAATGGAAAAAACAAAATTCTGCAACTGCAGAGGGAGGCGTAAGGAGGGAGATCTTAAAGCAAGAGTCAGTTCTGGAAACTCCCACAATTCCTGTCAGATCAGCTGCCAAGGCAATTAAGAGTCTGCACTGCTGTCTGCTGTTAGTGCCACAACATGTGCTCAAAAGCAAATAAATACTTGGAAGATAAATTCAGCATACAATTTATTACAAGATATTTATGAATTAAAAATATGAAAATTATTAGGAATTAAATTAATCATACAAATGGAGGAAATTTGGTCAGAAACCTTAGTGTTGCCAGATTTGCAATAAACTTCCTTTGGCCTTGAACAGGGCACATAAGCTCTTTGTGCCTCAGTTTCTTATCTGGTAAACAGGACTGGCACACCAGTATATATGCTCTATGCACATCTGGCCAGTGTGGGACCTCAACTGTTCAGACTGAGAGCTATTTCTAATTTGGGGTCACCTCTGGAGAACCATTTGGCAAGTAGAGATGCTGCATTACATCTGATATAGGGGCTGTAGGGCTTTCCAGCCTCCTTGGTGTGGGTGTGTGTCCCTACTGCTTCACAGTCATACAGGAGAGAGGAGGCATGACCCAGCTGGGGAGAAACCCCAGAGAGCAGCTCTGGGAGGGATCATCAGTGTTTTGAATGAAGGGACAAATTAGACAGGCACAGAACCAGTAGCCAGGGGATGTGTTGTGTTGATCTGCTATTGCCTTCTGGAAAGTAGCCAGAGAAAAGTCAGCTTTCTGAGATCAAAACTCCAGGCACAATTGATTGCTAACCTCTGAGAATTTGGAGAGGCTCCAATCTAATTGTACACACTAAAGTCAATCCTGAGCAATTTGAAAATTTGTATCTGTGTAATGTGTAGCACAGTAGGGCATGGATACCTAATAAAAGTAGCAGTAATAAAAAGGATTTGTAGGAATGTGAATATCTCACTGGTTCAGAAAGTACATTAATCACCACTGTGGTAAAGTGAGAGAAAGGAGACATTCATGTGAGCTTGCAAAGAGAAGTCAGACAAAGCATTTTCCACCTGAGAGAAAGTGAAGTGTCTGTGTTGGAGCACTCTCAGAGAATACAAGAAAAGTACATCTCAGGCTCTCATTTAGGTACCTTAAGTAGCGACACAGTGGAAAAAAAAGAAATCAATGTTAATTGAATATGTTTTAAAAAATACTCCGAATTACTCTATTAAAATAAAGACATGCCTCAGGAAATAGCTCCTGTTATGCCTATTAATAGAGTAAGAGAAGTCCTTTGTGTTTATGATCTCTTTTTTTCTCTGTGTGTTTCCTAGTGAAACCTCTGCAATGGCTTTTTGTACAAGTTGACCATATACACTTGTCCTGTCAGGCTCTCTCCATGGTCCAGAGACACCATGTAACTGGCAGCACTGCAGTAACTTATTCACAATCACTAGAGCCCCTGTTGTCCTCTGTACAAACAAACAAATTAAAAAAGAGAGAAGAGAAAAAGAAAAAAAAAAAAAAAGAAGAGGCCAAAAATACACATTAAGGCAAACCAATAATGAAGGGCAGACCTGAGCAGTGACACCCACCCATGCCAGCATTCCTGACAGTAAAAGGGATGAGACAGCTTTCAATGCATGGTCTGGTGATAGAATAAAGAAAAGCCAGATGAGAAGAGGTGTTAGCCAAGAGCTCCGGTCTAAAACTTTCCAAGAGAGGTTGCTAGGCAGCTGCACCTGGCACAGCAGCACCAGCACTGCCCAGCAGCCACTCCAAGGAAGGATAACATCAGCAGTATTAACAATATTAGCCAGTTCTGGGTTTTTAATAGAGGAAATAATTCCTCAATAGCACCTGGGATTCTGATTAGAAGCTCAAATTAGGAAATCAGCAACCTCGTAAAGAAATCCAAACCTCAGAGTACCTGCATGTCCTAGACAGTTATAAGCATATACACACACATATATAGAAGATATCAGCTGTATTAGATACTTGATGTTCATGAGAAGCATGAAGTTCTCTGTCTCTCTTTCAAATGCATGAAGTCATCCTTCCTGGGAAAGAAATACCAGGTGCTTTGTAAGCAGAATGCTGCTGCACTGCAATCCTACTGTTTGCCAGCTCAGGTGAGCTGTGTCTGTCCCTGCTCTGTCCTGGCAGCCAGCCTGGTGTCAGCTCCCAGCTCTGCCAGTTCAGATCCGCTCAATGGACCCGGGTCCCCCTGTGTGTGCTCTGCTCTTCTCGTTTGGTAGTGAGTGGTGGTAGTGGATGTAACACAGGTGTCCCCAAAGGTAGTGAAAAACCGTGTAGGAACAGTTAATCAAGCTCAATTGCAATGTCTGCTAACACATTGTACAATTGTACATTGTGTAAACAAACAGCACTCCTTAAATTAATTTTTTTACCAAGAGTTCACAACTTTCTTGTTCCTTATCCACATTACCAAAGTGAATTGCTTTTAGCTTCAACAGCAAGACTCTGAAACTCACTCTCCCACTGCACACTGCTTTACTTGAGAAGACATCAAGAAATTCAATAGCCATGTATAAGAGTCAAAAACTAAATATAGAGATAGAAATCTAAATTGTTTATCTAAATATTTTTACACCTCTAGGACTCATGTCAAATGAAACCTAGGAAAAGAGAATCCTTATATAAACCACTTCTTATTTTTAATGGAAGCAGGTATTGTCTTCAACTGAACAAACATACAAGCAAACATTATGGAGCTGTAAGCAAATAAAAATAATAAAAGTCTTTCCCATGAGCTAATGTTTGCTGAAATCCAACAACAAAAAAGGAAATAAAGGTGGTCCAACCGTAAATGCAAGCCTGCTCATAGAATCACCTGCTGTTGCTGGCTATAAAGTTTGGGGACTCTTTTAACTACACTGGAGAGAATAATTAAATCCAATAGAAGAGAAATAGCTATTGTAATAGCTATGCTTGTAAATGGCATTAATCTGAATTTTTCAGGATAAAGACTTGACATGTCTGTATGTTTTCCCTGTCTCTGTTTCTCCAACAGAAAGAGCATTTTTGTCTGTAAATGTCTGTAATCCACTGTGTGCAAAATGAATGTCTCCATACCATCATCAACAGTGCCATTTTGAAACAATAAACAAAAATTCCATTTGATTCAATCTGTACCTTAAAGTTCCCAAAAAAGGAATTATTCCCAAAGGTGCAATCTCAAGTGTTTCATCCATCATGACACAATTAGCAGTCACAAAGACTCACACCCAATAGAGTAGATACCGACCACAATAATGCCTACACCTTTGAATTTGTATTAGTGCTTCCTTGGGTAAAGGGAGAGATATTATATAGCTCCATATTATACCATATGGCTCCAAGAGCTATTTGCCATAAAATCCTATGTGTTTCATGCAAATGAAATTCTAACCAAGTAGAGAAATAGTGACAAGAAAGCAACATGGACAAGGTAGGCGGCTACAAGCTAAGAGTGTCTGACGTGAACTCTGTCTTTTGAAGCCTTGCCTACAACTAAATTGTGTCAGACACTTGTTTCATTTTAGAAAAGCTGCTCAATGTCATTAAGAAAGAGAGAGAGTGGCTGTGATGGTGTTCTATGTATCGTGTTTTCTCAAGAGGTTTTGCAAGGATCAAAGTGCCTGTGAGCAATGGTGGCCAGGAATAAACATTACAGAGAAATTAGCATTAGAGAAGTCAAAGAAGATGAAAGGGTTGGGCTGGAGGCTGGTGCTGTGTAGGGTTCCCAGTAGGAGGGCCAGGCTGCAACTGCCCCTAGTCTCCATTGCTGACAGGGGATGGTCTCCATCCCCTCTAGCTCACCTTGAAGAAGAGCAAGAGCTGGAAAAGAATTAGTTGTTTTTCAGTGAAGAGCTGTGTCAATTAAAATAAACTTCAGAATGTGAAAAATTCCAATAGCATGTCTCTTCCCATTTCCCTTGAAGTATAAAGATTAAAAAGGAGAAATAATTAGACAATTAGAGATAATCTGCAGGTGAAAGCAACTGAAAATTAAATATCTGGCTATAGAGATACTGAAGCATATTGGAAAATAAATAGATTTGAGGGTAAAACAGAAGATATGTGGCTAGAAAGGAGCAAAGTACCTTGACTTGTGTCAAAAAATGCTGATAATCAAACTGACATTTAGAAATTAGAGTAGTGGAAAGAGAGCACATCACATGCAATTTAAAATGTAAATTCCCTGCAAATGCAAGAAAACCCTGCAGATACTCCAAAGGCAATCAGAGAGCAAAATCAAAATTAAAAAGAAGTCAAAGACAAGACAACTTCATATGTACAGAAAATTTTTATGTCTATTTTTATATATATTTACATATACATTCTGCCACATGGCATTTGAATCCTTTTTAATTTGTGATCTGAAAATAGACATGCAGGCTGTGGAGAATGGGTCCGAGTTTTATGTCCTATAGCCAAGAGGTCTGGAGTGCAGCTGTGCAGACCATTTGTTCCTCTGTCTGACACTTACCCACATAGGACCTGATCTTGGGTTGACTTTGGTGTCAAAGATTGAAGCAAGGTAAGATTACTGGGAATTGATGTTCCTAGATATTATACAATATTATGCCAGCATCCATCCAACTACTCTTTACTAGCATACCAACACACCTGACAATGTTTCTTACCTCACTGCAACCCTGCTTAGGAGGAAAGCACTATTATTGCCTCTTGGAAAATGTAGTATATCTACACTGGAGTCACAGCAAAGATTGTTGAACATACATCTGAGCTGATCCGGGAACTGGTGGCAGTTAATCTGCAGTGGGATGGGAATTGCACACATTAAATGTCCAAGTATTTACGAGATAAATCTGGTCCCTCCAAACTAATTCAGTTCCAATATGTTGCACTGAAAAGTTCTGTAAATGTTAAGCTAACACTTGAACAGAAGCAGCAAAGATTAAGAAGATGGTTCCTACCCCTGTGCCAAGTCTGGGATCTAGGGACAAGGTTGAAAATATGTAAAAATCCCATGGGAGTGCTCAAAGAAGACCCAAGATACACTGCCAGCATTTCACACTTCAGAACAAATATAACCACTGCAACACTATTCACAGGTGACAGCAGAGATTGGTGCTGGTTCACAGATTTCATAGCAGCTTAGTAGGAAAAGCATTTCCTCTGCAGGAGCAAGGCTGGAGATCCATTGCCCTCATCAGTAGAACGGGACCCATCCAGCTTCACTGGACTCATTCAGCTATCAGGCTACACAAGCCCCAGGATGCCCTCCAGACCTGCCATGGCTACCTCACTCTGCAGCAAAAGGCACAAGGATTAGGAGGACAGGGGAGAGCAAGTGAGACAACAAGGATGTGGCCCTACAGCTGAGACACAAAGGGAGACAAGGACGACTGTCTCATATGACTAGTGCTGGGTTTTGCTCCACTTCTGTATATTGAACAGTCAAAGGAGCAGAGGTTGGCATCCCGACATCCCACATACTGAGTGAGGGGTTTAACTACTTCACAACAGGTGGCCTGTTATTTGCAGAAAAGGAGTCCAGACTGTAAATTTGAGCATAGAGAAGCACTCAGCATGTATCCCTGCAGGGCTGGAATTGAGACAAACCCTGTAGTTGGTGGTTCCCATTATTTAGCAAGCTCTAGTCAGAGCCTGCATGCAGTGCAGGATTCAGGTATCTTATCCTACCATATTAGAAAATTTCCTGACCTTCAACCACCCCATTTCAGGCAAAGCCTCATTTCTTTGCGTATTGCAACTCCCAAAATTGCAGAAGCCTAAGCAGGCGTTCTGGACCTCACTGCACTCTTCTAGATCCATCATTTGAATGTCATTGAGAACTTTGAGCCCTCGATCATCTATCTTTTAGAGGACATAAAGAAGCAGAAGCAAACTTCTTAGCACAGTTTTTCTCCGCAGCGAGGAGGCCACTGAACCTTGCTTTTTCAGTTGTGAATCAATTACAGTTTTTAATTCTCTGTTGAAGTGCAAAATTACACACAAAAGAGCAAGCACAAGGAATGTTAATTTGTGGGTGTGCATCAAATGAATCATACCACAGCCATCGCCCCCTCTTCTTCTTATATTAAATTACTAAAACAACAGTGACACTATTCATTAATTTAATTGCCCAACTTACATGTTTTACTGTATTCAACCCTGGGAATTATGTAAAAGAACTGAATAAATACCATCCCTGCAAAGTTTCAGTTTTCCTGGTATAAACTCTCACAGTATGGAACTGACATAAAACTACAAATCTTTTTCTCCTCTAGACTTCAGCTGAGCTTCATATCCCTACAGGGGAGAAGAGTGATAAAAAAAGGCTTGTACTCACCAGGTACAGCTGAACAAGGAGGAAACCTTGCTATGGGCAGGCAAAAAAAAGAAAGGGAGAAGAGGTTTCTGATTTGTGTTACCTGGTCTGTGATGTATGAATGGTTCCAAACTGAGGCTATCATGTTTAATTTCTTAAATAGAATGTGTTGTTCTATACAGCTGGCTTCAGCTAAATGGCTGGCTGACTGGTAGACACCTTGCTATCCAGAACACTTTGCACCTTTATGTTCTTCATCTTATCCTTGTGTTATTTTAACCTCTTTGTGGAAGAAAATATCCTTCTGCTGGTTGGTATGATGCCAGGCCAAAAAGGTCTTAGCCTAGAGTTGCAATTCCCAAGCAGCATGACAAATAATAAATAGCAGCTACACAAGCCAGTGGCACATTTGTCAGCTAATATTGAGCAGAAATTCTGCCATGGAAAAACAAAATCAGTGCATTTTAAGTACCAGGAACACTGATAGATCTCTCTGGCTTGCTCTGGCCACGGCTATCAGACTCCAGCTTTTATGGGCACTTATTTCTCCATTCTTTTCTGGCCTACTTCTTTCCCATTGTTACTGCTATTTAACTCTGAATAATGGCAAGGGAAATTACTTTTTAAATTATTTATGTTTTGGTAGTTGGATGAACAAAATTCAGGGCTGCTTGGGAGTAAAATGTTGGTTTTGTTCTTCTGGGCAGTTCTTGTGTTTATTATAATATACCATTACTTATGAAAAGAAAGACCAGCTGAGTCACTACAGGACCAATTTCATGGGATTTAGAAAGTAGATTAAATAATTTTATCACATCTATCAACCTTCAGGCTCCTCTTTACACGAGGTAGTCAGAGCATGGGAGGCAGGAGGGCTCTTTTTGCCGTGTGGCATCTCTGGGTTTAAGAAGCCTGAGAGGGGAACCAGAGGCTTTGCATTCGAAAGAAGCAAGTTAGCATTATGTATAGAATCTTTAAAAGAAAAATAATATTGAAAAAGATAACCAAGTTGATTACGTATAAATGCAAGGTAGCTCCTTCTAGGGATAAGTGTAGAAACAAAGGGTGCGATTGACTGAGGGCTGTGTAGGATTTAAGAGTGCAAGTAGCAGGATATTCCTCTCCTTCCATCCTTCCTAGAGAGATGAAACTCTGACCCTGGGAGCTGTGGCCCTGAACTCTGTTCTCTCCCTTTCCACTTGGTAACTGTGAGAAGCAAGGCTTAGAATACATTATTCACATCTAAGACTACTCAGTAACTCAATAAGCAACATTTATCACTGTTATCTAAACTGATGGATAGAAAACCAATAGTTAGTTATATAAAATTAAATACATAAATTCACACATATCTGCAGACATACATACATATATATATATACACA
>VYZX01015187.1:0-95632 GCA_013401335.1 Brachypteracias leptosomus
TTCTGTGATTCTGTAATATCTGCAAACCTCAGGAAAACTAGTATCCTCTTTAGGTGAGCTCCCTGTCCCCCACTGCAGGTAACTTTGCCACATTAGCAGGTCCCCATTGAACAAATGCTCTGTGATAAAATGATCAGAAATGAGATCCTGAGAGGACTGAGCAGCTTCCATCCTCTCTTGAGATAACACCATCCCCAAGCACTGCCTGCAGCTCCGTTCCTCTCCTCTCCTGTCCTGTGTCCCTTCAGCAGGACATAATTTTGTACCTCTTCCTTGAGAATGTCAGGGCTGGACAAGGTGCTACACGTTTTTTGACAAATTACTAGATGCAGGCAGTGGATGGAGGTTTCACCTGTACTATCATACTGGGAAAAAGACAATAGGAGTAAGGAAAAGGATGCAATGAAAGAAATCAGAAAGTGGTCTATGGGTTAGGTATGTGGGGGTTTTTCTCTGCAAGATTAGTGCTGATTTCGTTCACTTGAAGACTTCAAGGAATGTCTATACTTTCCTAGGGCAGCCAAGTTTGGGTTCACTATTCAATCTTGTTCACCCCCTGCTTTCCCTGCGTGCAAGGCAGAGAACACAACGTTCCTCCCTGGGGCTTTACTGACTGCTGGGCTGGCAGAGCAGGTGGAAAATGATTATCCCACACTTTCATGCCAGTGTCCCAACAGGTGTTGGCTTTTCCAAGCAAGCCTGTCTAAGTGGATTCCTTCTGACCTGGCTGATCAGTTGTGGGTGGTCTGGGTTTCTTGTTCAGGAGCAAATGCTCTTCTTCCTTGCTGGGCATGGGGCACAGGCAGGAGTGAGAAGATGCCTCCTGCTGTTGCAGGGTTGCTGCAGAGAGCACCAAACAGTCCTACACACAATCCTGCTGCAAGACAGTTTGACTCTGTAGCTGGCACTACAGGGCCCAGAGCAGGAGAAGCCTGGTTGTGCTTAGAGAACACCTCTCCCATTGCACATATGCGTGGGTACTAACAGTAGCAGCGGCTGCTTCCCAGACTCTCAGGGACAGAGAGATTACTTGCTCATGGGTGTCCTCCATATGGATTTACATATCCCCACCTCCAAGGTGATAAGTAAATGGTAAAAATTCCCAGGTGCTTGGGCATGCAAAAAACGCTGTGAGATAGAGCCTGGGACTCTTGGCCTCATGGTTCAGAAATAGGAAATCCCAGGTCTGACCAGGAAACAGAGACCGGCCATCAGAGTGAGGGGAGTTCCCTCCATTATGTGTGCAGGGAAAGAGAAAACTGCACCTGGGTTTCTATCAGCAGTTCCTAAAGACACTGTCAGCAGAGGTAGGAAAGAAAAAGAAGGGCAAGGGGTGACAATGTGTTTCCTGGCATGGACATTGGAATACCTGTAGACATATCACTGTCCATCTTTGCCCACCCAGCCTTTTACTGAGCTCTGAGCTTGCCTCTTTTTGTCTCTTGCAGAACTCCACCACCACGAGAGCATCCAAGAGAAGAACGTGAAAGAAGCCAAAACCAAGTGCAGAACCATTGCTTCCCTGCTGACAGATGCACCCAACCCCCACTCTAAGGGGGTGTTGATGTTCAAGAAGCGCAGGCAGAGGGCTAAGAAGTATACATTGGTAAGCTTTGGGAGTGTCGACGAAGACCGCTCCTACGAGGAGGAAGACGGAGTTTTTCCAACTAGTGAATCTGAGTTTGATGAGGAAGGTTTCTCTGATGCCCGAAGCCTAACTAATCACTCAGACTGGGACAACACTTACTTGGACATTGAAAAGTCCAAGTCTGACTCTGAACAGAAGGAAGAGAAGCAAAAAGGTTTGAGTGAGGCCTCAGGTAAAGGAGCGCGATTATTTGAGCAGCAAAGGGAACGGGCTGGGAAGTACACAGTTGAGAAAATCCCTGTGCAAAAGAGCCCCCAGCTTGCCCCAGCTGCTCAGCCTCAGCAGGACACGGTGAACGGAGATATGCCTGTGCCACAAAAGGCAGACAGCATCCTCAGCATCCACCTGGAAGGTGTGCAAGTGCCCAGCAAGCAGCCTACCACCCTCCCCACTCAGCTCCTGGCTCCCCCTAGCCCCACTTTCTTCCAACCTCCCCCAAGCACCCCCGACCCCTTCTCTGCAAGCTCAACAAGCACGTTCAATAGATCTGCACGGCCCTTTACTCCTGGCTTTTCTGGCCAACGTCCAGCAACATCCTCTGTTATCTTCAGGCCATCTGCACCTAAAAAACCTAGTGAAAGTCTGGGTGGGCAAAGCACGGTGGCTCCCCCTTTCTCACCTCTGGCTCCAGGAACACCTGCCAATGCACCAGTGCCAACACACCATGGTCCGGTCAGCTCCTCCACATCTCTGTATATTCCTGCACCTGGAAGGCCAACACCACCACTAGAGTCACAGCCAAGAGGGGGAGAAAGTGGTCCAGAGACTAAGCCTTCTGCCAACACTGCCCGGACATCCACCACCTCTATCTTTCTGTCAGCTCCCTCAAAGTCAGGAGGGGAGGTGGCCTCCACATCATCCCAGCCACGAGTCTCTGGAACAGCCTCTTCTTCTTTATATATTAGTCCAGCACCATCACAGCACACGATAAGCAGTTCCCCCATACCAAAGCAGCCTTCTCCTGCCATCTCACCAGCAATGCCACGACCCCCTTCTGAGCCTTTAACCTCCAGGGAGCAGAGGATTGCTGTGCCAGCTCCCCGCACAGGCATCCTGCAGGAGGCTCGCCGGCGGGGCAACAAGAAACCCATGTTCAGTAAGATTGAGGAGAAGAAGAAGAATTCACCCAACCCTGAGCTCCTGTCTCTGGTGCAGAACCTGGATGAGAAGCCGAAAGGTGAACACCCTGGGGCGGGCTTTGAGTCTGGGCCTGAGGAGGACTTCCTCAGCCTGGGTGCTGAGGCCTGCAACTTCATGCAGTCCTCTGGCCGCAAGTTCAAGACCCCACCTCCAGTAGCTCCTAAGCCTCAGCAGCAAGATGCTGGACTGGTAAATGGGGCCCAGGACATGCCCCAGCTTAAAGGCAAGGGAGCAGAGCTCTTTGCCAAGCGCCAGAGCCGCATGGACAAATTTGTGGTGGAGACAACACCAAAGCCAGAGTCCAAGCCCAGGACCCCCTCTCCTTCTCCTTCTCTACCCTCATCCTGGAAATATTCACCCAACATCCGGGCTCCCCCTCCAATAGCTTACAACCCAATGCATTCCCCTTTCTATCCCCTGGCAGCCAGCAAATCTCAGGCTAGCAAAGCAGAGAGCAAAGTGAAAAAGGCACCTGGTCAAAAATCAGGGATCAAGGTCATTGATATAGTGCGGCACCAGCCCTATCAATTAAAGTCAGCCATGTTCTGTTTTGGGGATCCCCCAAGCCTCAGCAATCAGGAGTCTCCTAGTCAGCCAGCTCCACAAGCTAGCTCGTCTTTCATAGCAGCCAAGCAGGTCCCCATGAAAACAGCCAAGACCCAGGAGATTCGTCGCTTCTCTACTCCAGCTCCCATGCCAGCCTCAAGCAGCCTGGCACCCACCGTGCTTATGCCCCGCTCAGCCACCATGTTGGATGAGCCAGTGTGGAGAACAGAAATGGCCTCCTCTGCCCCCGCTACACCAGCACCCTTTCAGGTGGAGCTCAGCCGGTCCCCTAAGCTATATCAGAGCTCCCCAGAGCCTGGTCAGGTGTGCCAGGGACCTTCCCCAAACCCAGCCTTGGCCTCTCGGTTTCAGGTAGCCAGGCCCAAATTCTCAGCAGCAAGAACTGGGATGCAGGCCAATGTGTGGAGGCCAAGCTTTGGCCACCACTGAGGTAGGTACTCCTCTCATCCCATCCATGACCCTGCAGAGATAGTGCTCATTTTGTCTTTCATGTCAGCATCAGTACATTGGGATGAGTGACACAAAAAGAAGAAAAGAGAAAAAAAAAATTACTCCCCTTCTGCACCACCCTCTCCCCCAGCTCTCCTTGGTCTCAGATGGGCAGCTTCATGGCAAGGCTTATTGGTTATGGCTACAGCAGGAGGAAGAATGTGAAGAGAGGGCACATATGTGGTACACAGAGTCTGGGAGCTTGCACACAGCAGCAAAATCCACCTCTGGAGGGGCTGAATGGCAGGGCTACATGAGGACATATAGCCAGTAGTGGTTTTCCTTTCCCAAGGGCTTTGGAGTCACCCCTGAATGGAGGGAGATTGAGGGACAGGAGTTTTCCAAGAAGAAAGAGTCAGAGGTGAAATTATAGTAGAGAAGCCCCAGTTTCCCCATTAGACTGCTTCTCTCTGAACGTCAGTCTGTACACACATGTACACACATGCACACAGCAACACTCAGCAGGGACTGAAAGTAGACGTGGTACTTCACCTTGGACACTTCTGCCAGATCCCCCTCCACAGGGGCATGGGCGAGAGAGCAGAGTGAGTGGGGGTGTTTGCACATGCACGTGTGGGCAGCGTGCCCTGCGCAGGAGGGTGGCCATGTGTGCCTGTTCCTCCGGTCACCAGGGCTGGGGATAAAATGGAGAGTCATCTTAGCTGATACTAAACATGGCTATCAGGTCTGGGAGCAGTTTGCCAAAGAGGGGCATGGAATGGACTTGGGGGGGGCTATCACAAGCTGGAGGGATTGCAGAAGGAATGTCAGGCAGCGGCTGGTTGGGACAAGGAAGGCCCTGCAGCATTAGTCCCACTGGAACTGGATATAGATGCTGTAAGTACAAAGGAGGATTGTGAGGGAGAAGGTACAGTTGGCTTTAAAAGGAGGCAGGATTGAATATACATTTACACATAATATTTTTTGTTTAGTTTAGGACAGAAGTGTGGCTAGACTGGAAATGGGTCCTGACATAAAATGCTGAAAACTCTGTGATGAGTCTTTACAGATGCTCTCAGTATGGAAGTGGAAGACAGGAAAACAGAAAGGCACAAGTAGAATTTAATACTAAATGATTTAAGTATCCTTGGGGTCTATTTGATAAGAACCGAAGCGCTTTGAGGGTCCCTGAGGATCTGCACTCACACACACATACAGAGCTCAGTTTGCTGGTGATGCTGGGAAAGAGGACTGGTTATTCCTTGAATGTCCCAGGCTAGCCTGAGATTTAATCCCTACACTAAGGGCATACAAGAAGGCAGCATTCCTTTTCAGAAGGAGGAATTCAGGATACGAGTAGGCACTGTACATGTGTCTGTGCATGTCATCTGTGCTCTTGTTTGCATATACTCCTGCAATTTGGTTTCTGCCTGTGCTCCCCCTTTTGCCGCAGCCACTTTTACAGTGTGATCCCACAAGTGCACCAAGAAAGCACCACTGCTGAAGCACTGGCTCCCAAACACAGCAGATGCCCCAGCTGCAGGGAACAGGCTTGCCATCTCCTCCTGGGCAGAAGTTGCTCAGCCTTTTGCTAGGCCCTCAGGAATGAATACTGGAGGCAGGATGAGCCCTGCTTGAGACACGTCTCTCTCTCATTAGACTTGCTCCTACCTTTCAAGCAGAAGCTGTTCTCTGACTGAACTGAGCACAGACTTTGGATGTACAAAACTGTAAGTTCTGGGAGTGCAAATGGGGCTGATGCCAAGTCAAGTAGTGCTGCTAGTGTGGTTTCACACTAAGTCCAAGCCAACCTTCTTCCATGCAGCTGGAGCTTGTGATAGGTAGCTCTTTTCAGAAAATTTTTCTTGGAGGCTCTAAAGCACTTCTCTGTGAGCACCTGGAAATTTTTTTCATGTGTACTCTCCTATGAAGAAAAAGAGGGCTGGAGAACCTAGTTAGAAGCTCTAGTCTCAGACAAACCTGGGAGGGAGAAAACTAGAGAAAAGGAAAAGTAATACACTATCCTGTCTTTGAATCCTTCACACTTTGGCTGGGCTTTTTCTGGAGGCCTGTGTTTGCAGTGCACATTCCTAGGGGCCCTGAAACATAGGATGAGCATGCTGATGAGGGAGGAGGACAGCACTTAACAACTCACTTAGCAGACTTATCAGCCATGGGAAAGGATGGAGAGAAAACCTTTGGGAATGCCTTGAGTAAATGAGCAAAGGGATGGCTGAGCCAGTAGAGGTGCTGCACCTGATTGTATGACATAGGAGCAGCCAATCTGAACTGATGAGGTGATTGCACATGTTCCTGGAAAGCACCAGAGGGGACATCTTAGGAGAAGTCATCACCATAGTTAATTCAGATCACCAGAATCCACTTAGCTCTGGTGAAGGTGAGCAGCCATGATACAAAACCTAACTTGGATGATTGCTTTCTTACTCATCCTGTGCTGCATTGCATGTCCAGCATTTCTGGAAAAAAGTCTTGTGTGCTGTAGCAAGCTGAATCTCTGTGTTTCTTCCCAAACATGGAAGGAGAAGTCTTCTATTTTCTAGGAAAGCTGTGGGAAAGACCTCAAGGACTAGCAGTGCTCCAAAAGCTTTGTCTCTAGTCTCCTTGTGGAGATACTCATATCTGTCACTGGCTAGTGATTTTAGCTATTAGCCTTAGACAAGCTAGCCCAGATTGAAAGCATTACTGAACTCAGGTGTAGAGAGGGGTTGTGTGGACCAGAGAAAGGGTACTCAAGATAATTCTGCAGTGAAGAAATGACCTCAGAAAGTCTGAATCTTACTCTAGTGTCCCTTTCCCATAGGCCCCTAAAGGTTAGTGCTTTCAGGGTCTGCGTGTCTCAGGGAAATTCATTTTGCCACTGGAAAAAAAGAGGTCTGGCTTTGGCATGTGAGGTAGATGGCATTTTAGTATTTCAGTGATCCTACTCCAGATTTCTGGGAGATATTGATGCAAGCCAAAGAGCGATGGCCAAATACTGTTGAATGTCAGATGCCAGGACACAAGTGAGTGGAATAACTGCATTTGGCCCATCATTTCTGATAATATAATGGGCAGGAGATTAAGAAAAGTTAGTCTCATTTGGAGAACAAATATTAAACATCAGAACAAGGAAAAGAATCAGGAAGCTGGGGATCCTGCATTTCTTAACATCCTTGGTTCAAAGCTATGTTTAGAAGCAAAGCCAAAGTAGTTTCATGGATTTCAGCCTCTCCTGATCTTTTATGGATCCTGTGCTGACACAGGACTTGATCTGCAGGAGCAGAGGATGTTGCAGATGAGGCCCACAGTGCTTGTGCCGTATCTCAAATAAGGCCTGCGGCTGTACACAGCATAAGATGAGAAATAATACTGAGATTCATCTGCTAAGCTCTAAGGAAGAAACCTGCACTACTGTGGCTTCAAGCAGCTCTGCTAGTGTCTGCTAATGAAAATATTGTGGCTGGCCTGTTAGAAAGGTCACAGGTGAGATTGTGAGGAATACTTCTGAACTATGTAAGATTGTCCTGATCCTCTCCAAATTTCTAATTCCTCAGCTGTTGAACAAGCACAGACAAAAACAGTTGTTTGACATGTTTTAGCTCCCACCTGCTAAGTTATAAGCTGCAGTGGTAGGCCAAACCCCAGTGTTCTCTCGTTAAGCATCTGAAGATGTCTGCATGGGCTCTGATTTAAAACTGCCTATCATCCCTCCTCTCTAGCATGCTGCAGGTGACATACACACTGCAGCTATAGCAGTTCCAGGGATTTACCTTTGTTTCAGAAGTATCAGTCCTTTCCCTCTGAATAGACGAGAACATTTCCCAGAGATAACCTCAAGATCCTGCAGCAGCTGAGAGGAAGAATCTTGGAAGAGATTGATGTGATTAGGAGTCACTGATTACCAGACAGGAGTACAGTGCAAGCCAAGATTGTACCTCATAAAGAATATGCTCCCTTTCAGCAACCCCTACCAGACCTTCTTGCTAGATGAGACTCATCAGTGCTCTAAAAATGGGAACCCAGCAATAGTGCTCTGTCTGGTGGAAGATAGGAGCCCAGAAGAATAGAGTTGGCATCTTTGTTTATGGAAATACTTCTTTTCCTTTTCTGTTGTGTCTTTTTTTTTCCTTCGCGATTTACAGTCACTTACCATTTGTTTGTGCAAAAGAATAAACTTGTGATATGCACTTTACATGTGGCATTTTGTCACCTTCTTTGCTTGGCACCTAAGAGGAATTGCTATGTGTACAGCACATGCAGTTAGCACTACGAACAAACTACTAAGGCCAAGAGAATATAAGGAAAAAAAAAAAGGATGGGATATCTCAGCAGTAAAAACAGTTAAGTTGAACTTAAACTCCCTATACATTTAAAAATGCCCATGCAAGCAAAAACTTAGGTAAGATCCAAAACTTACAGGCTGTAAAACACTCACTGACGGGGTGAAGAAATTTATGGGCCAGCCCCAGCTGGCCTGTCCCAGCCTTGCCTCTCAGCCTACTCTAACCTAAACCCTATTCTCTCCTTGTAAAGCTGGTATCAACAGAGTTTGTCAACTCTGGTAAATCCAGATATAAACTCACATGGAATGATTCAACTTAATATTAACTAAGAGATCAGAAACCCAAATCAGTCAGAAAATCAAATGTATCCCATGGTATCCTCATGCTCCAAGCCTAATCCTAACTCTAACCCTAGCCCAATTCATGTTAAAGTCTACTCAATTTCTGGGTCCTAAGAGGCTCATTGTGCTCAGTTCAGGACAAGCATTAGCAAATTGCCTTTCCCAGATGCATGTCACTCACAGACAGCAATTCCTGAACACTGCAGGGGATGCTGGGATCAGCTGTAGGATTAGACAGTAGACTCTGGACACTTGTCCAGGTATTAATTTGTGGATGTTTTTCAGAATAATTACAAGGAGGGATTCCTTATGCAGTGGTCTGGAGATGGGTCTTGGGACTATCCGGCAAATTTCTGATGGATTTGCAGACAGGAAATGCACAAAGGGGCAGTGGTGTTTGCTGATGCCAAATCTGAGCTTCTGTCCAACCAGAAGCACAGCTCACAAAGAAATAAATCTACAGATGCACAGGCTGCAGATTAGGACTGCATCTTGTTTAGCTTAATAAAGCTGACATAGTAGGATTATGAGCTACTCCAGATGGTTTGACACATTGCAGGACAGTTGCTGCTCTGATTAAATTCCCTGTTAACCTCTGCAACCTTCTCAAGTGAGAGTCATTTCTTCTCACAGCAGATCATGTCAGAAGGAGCCAGACAAACAGACTTTCATAGGTGCAATGGGAGCCAGCCCTGAGCAGAACGGGCCAGCCTTACTTGCACAAAGCAAAGCTGAAGGATTACTGAACAGCTACGCAGCAGGCTAGGTATGAACTTGGACTTCAGTGCACTACTCAGAGACTCGTTTAAAACCAGAAAACAGTAAGGTGCCTAGTGGAGACATCTACCTCCAAATAATCATACCCGATGGAAGGAGAAGCATCCAGCAATGAGCACAGCAGGACAAGTAAGTGGCACATACAAAGAACAAGGATATTCTCAGGCAGTGCAGACTTATAGCTTCAGTGGCCACTAGATGTTGCCACTGTTCTTCTCTGGGTTGCCTGGGGTTTTGGCATTCGCCTGAGGTGGTGTTAAGTCGAGGGGGTTTAAAATCCTAGGAAATCCTTTCTTGCTAATCTGTCCTCTTTTGGTGTTCACATATGGTGTTGCTCAGTCTCATATACCAGAGGAGAAGGCCAGACTCATACCAGGGAGTTTTGGCAGTGAGAGGCTTGCTGCAGCTTGGAGGGGATTCCTGGGTGGCAGCATGTGGGGCACGCAAGCAAACAGGCTGACCAGCAAGCAACACGCCATGGGCACACCATCTATTTCAACACACACTCCAGATCTGTGATCAAATCCTACATATTTCTGTCCTAGTCCTACATCTCAACGTGTGTTAAGCTCTCTTAGTGTCAGGAGGGAGCCAGGCATTAACTCCTTCTCCTATTGTGGTGCTACAAACTATTGACAAGTCTTCCTGATGTCTGTGTGAAAGTGTAAGAGATTAAGCATATATGAAATATTTTAAAATAACAAATATTACATATGATGTATTTCAAAATAAAAAACTACCAGAAAAAAAAAGCCAGATCAAGAGTTTTGCAATTTTTTTTCAGAACAGATTGAATCATGTTGAAATCTACTGTGTATGGATACTTTCAGCACAGATCAGTCCTGGGCTCTGGGGAAAAAGGGAAGCATGGTCAAGGTTTAATTCTCTATCTTCGGAAAATTAAAATGGTGAAGGGTATTTGCCAGACTGATGCTGTTTGCCAGACTTCCACATGATCAAAATGTGCTCAGGAGACAGCCTTGCTGACGATGCCTGTCTTAGCTACTGCTTATGTCCATCTAGCACTGTGTAACAAGGCAGATCTCGTCTACTGCTCTTGAAATGATTTTGCAGGCATTGACAATTTGAAGTTAGACCTTTTGAAATTAGGCGCACAAGAATGCAGTGCAAAAATAAATTCATTTTCAAGATACAAGTCAGAGAAAGTAAAGCTTTGTGCAGGCTGCCCCTAAGGCCGCTTAAGCAAAGAGTATATTTGGAAAGAGGGAGGTGGTCAGTGAGGCACAGACAGTTCCTTGTATGATTAAAAACTCCTCCCTTAAGTGCCAAAATGTCCTGCAGGCAGCACATGTACTACCCCACTGACCTAAGTGGAAACTCTATGTACTCAAGCAAAGATTGAATCAGGCACCAAACCTTACCACATTCCAGGTAAATCCACCTCCTTCCCCCAAACCAAAACTAAAACAGCTTGTCAAGCAAGGCTAGAAATTATTTAAAACCTTGAGCATTGAGTAGCCTGAGTGGGTAAGGTAAGTAAGAGCCCTACATAACTTCTTAACTATGGTGAATTAATTGTATTACTTATGGCAGAGATATCAAATTGGTACAATATTGCCAGTGGACAAAGCCACTGAGCTGCTGAACCTGGTACCATGGCAAGGTACAAGTGAAGTCTCTCCTGGACCCACTATTGACATTTTTAGACTAGTGAACTAGACATTTCTGTCTCTTGGGAAAGTGTGCATAGAGAGGAGTAAGGAGCAGGATTTAATTCACAGCTTTATAGTTGAAAATGTAGACATATAATTTTAGTTGAAAGTAGTATAGGAGGTGAGAATCTCAGTTAAAGATGTGCTTTGGTGTGTAAGTGTCAGACACAAGACTTCTTTATCCAAATCGCCCTATAAATCCTGGTGCCACACTAATAGGATAAACCTTGTCTTACATTCCTTCTGGGTTCAAGGCTCAGGCTCTGTGCAGTACACTCCAGCTGCATTCTTAGGTCCTGTGTCTCACTCAGTGTATGTATATATGCACATGCAGATGAAAATAATCTCTAGAGGATCAGGGTTGCATGGACAGAATGGCCTTCACATAGCACTGAATAAGGGCTATGGATCATCTTTTAAAGTGGAGGTGGCCAAGGTCTCTTCAGAATTTAAGTCTGAAGACAGCCACAGGCACAACAGCACTGAAAAACCTGGACAAGGTGTTGGTTTAAAGCTTGGATTTTGCTACTGGAGTTTCTGAGGAGTCTGATAATTGGTCTAGGAACCTAAATACTACTCGCCAGCATCTAGGGAATAAAGGAGTCTCCCCATTTGATCATTTCAGCTTCCAGATATTATTTCTGAGCCCTGGATAAAGATCCTGCCCTGTACTTTCTACTCCTAGCTTACTTTCCTTCATATGACTATTTAATCTGTCTCATTTCTAGTTCCTCACCACCCTACCTACTTCTTGCACGAGACCCTGAGTTGGTGTACAAATGCTTTGTTCTCATCAGATCACTGTTCCCATCAGTCCCTGAAGCTTGACTTCAAGGTCCTTGGCCTTGCCCCTAACGCTGCTTGCCTCCTGCCCTCTGGGTTGAGGATCCACAGAGGAGACTTGTCTCCTGGACTTGTTGTCAGTGCCTTGTTCCTGGTCCTAATTGGACCCTAACTGCTGGGCACACCTGCTCATATCCTGATTGAGATGCTCACACATCATGCTAGACATGCCTTCTCTTCATCTCTTTGCTATTGCTTTTTCCTAGTCTTACTTGAGTTTTATAAGAGGGTTCACATCTGTTTCCCACTCACCTCCAATTACCAGCTAGCCATGGGGCACTCTCCTCCCTTGCAGTCTGCTCAGATCCTCTCTCCCTGAAGCTGTCTGCTTGTAGCAGCTGTGAACCCCTGGGGCGGGCAGAAACAGAGAGGCAGCAGGTTATGGCTGTGGCAGGGAAGAGCAACCGAATGGTTTCCACATGATATCCATCTGGCACAAACTATTCCCCTAAGGTGTAACTGGTGCTCAGGAAGGCACAGGAGATGACTGGAGAAATAATAGAGCAGCTATGAATTGGTCTGAAAACAACTGCTGGAAGCAAGTAGAGAAGAGGCAGAGTTTAGCATCACCCTAGTGATTGCAAGAAGGTGCCATATATATAATGGTAGCTGCATTTCTCAGCTTCCCACCCTGTAATATAAATCACAATAATTTCTTAGATGATTATCAAAATGGATCTATAAATTTATTAAAATTAAGAGGTAACTGTACCTCATGCCTCTGGGAAAGGAGAGGCAAAGGGCTGCTGATTTTCAGCAATATATCAGCGCATTGCGTCTGTTCTCTGCCCCATCCCTGGAAATTTTTAAGGCCAGGCTGGATGGGGCTCTGAGCAACCTGATCTAGGGGGACGTGTCTTTGCACATGGCGGGGTGGTTGGAACTAGATGATCTTTAAGGTCCCTTCCAACCCTGACAATTATATGATTCTATGATTCTCACTATGCCCCTCCGTCCCCCCACAACATTGCCTTGTGACAGGCAATAGGTCCCTTGATAAAGAAGGTTTAGGATGCAGGGAACTTGAATAGGAGAGCAGCACCTCGAAGAGCACAACTGGACTTCACAGCAGGCTCTGGGCACTCTGGGCAAATGGCACAGCATGGTGCTAAACCAATCCCAGAGAAATAAACATGGTGAAAAAATTACTCCTCTTGGTACAACCTGCAGCAAGCAGGGCTTGGTCAACATCAACAAACCTGCTCCTCTGTGGTCACCTGTGCTTGTGTGGAGTGGATGTGAAGTGTGGACAGATAGTCAGTTATGACAGTAGTACTTGACAGCCTCCAGCTTGTGCAGATGTAAATGCCTTCACCAGATGTGAAGCTCAGCGATGATGCCCAGAGCAGGCAGTGGGTGTTCACAGTTCAATTGTGCCATCCCTTTCACCTGTTTTACACAGGCATAGCTCTAAGGAGTTACTTCCAGAACACTGGCATGGGAGGATGGGGACAGAACCTGAGCTGTTCAATCATTCTGGTGTATCTGCTGGGCTCACTGAAGGACGTAGCACTCTCTTGGAGAGTGGAAAGCTTACAGTATGGTGTTACAGTAGACATGAATGAGGGAGAATAAGAGTTGTTCTATAAGCACAATGTGAGGTATACATAGTGGCTATATGGACGCAAGCGAGAAGAAAATGGGAAGCTTTGGGCCAAGAGATTGCCATACAAGCTCTGACTCCAAGCAGGGTATAAAGGCTGATTACAGCCCATAGGTATGTTGCAGCACTCTTAAAAAGGATCTTCCAACAGTATTGTGGGTTAATGTGTTGTGCTTTTGACTCACTTATCACACTGGGAAGTTTTATATACAAAACCAACTGAAAAATCTAGGAAAAAGGGAAAGTGACTGTCTCCTGATGTTCCTTGATAGCAACTTTGCTTGCGATTCTCTGTGCAGATGATTTTCTACTACAATCACAGCAGCATTTTGGGTTTTTTTATTTCCCGCCTAAACTCTAGGTTTATTCAGCAGACAGATAGATTTTGATTCAATGTGAAATAGGAAGACAATGTTTTCTGCAGGATTTCTGCTTTACACAGAAGCTGAAAGCTGCCACAAAGGCACCCCCAAAATAAAAAGCAACAACTATTAAAATGGGGATTTATTAACCCAACACTCCTAACAATAAAACACAGGTTCAGATGCCCATCAGGAGTTTGTCTACTACACAATTAATAGCCAAACCTCAAAAAAAGACAAACCAAAATGGGCACACACTCACTACCAAAAGGGAAACCTCACACACAAATGCCCAAACTCATCACTCACCAAAGAGAAGGTAAGGCTCACAGGGGAATATCCAACTGCCAAGCTCACTACACTACAAAGAACAATCTCAGGTGGTTTCTAGTGGGACTCCATTTATACTCAAGTCGAGTGTGCACTGTGATCTTCCTAATTGGCTGAAAGGAAAAAGCCCAAACAAAACAGGTCAAGGGTCTAAGCCCTGTGGTGCCAGTTAATCACCCTCAGATGCAGTTTGTTGCAAACTATTCTGACACACCCTGTTTTGTTTGTTGGGGCAGGTGTACCTGCCACAAAGGTATGTGCATCTTCTAGTAATTCAGTAAAATGAGATACATTCCCTTCATCCTAGAACCAGAACCCAACTGGGTATGGGGAAAAAACAGGGAGAGTTGCCTCATAGGGAACAGAAGCTAAAGAAGGGGAGTCATTCGCATGCACAAAGCTGCACCAAATGCAGGCAATCAACCCTATTTTCGTCATGAATCGGGAAATCAGCTTCCTTGCTATTTGATTCTGCTGGGTTTCCCATCCACAGTGGACAGCTACTTCCTTGAAACCTGTAACTGGCTTTCTAGACTTTGTGGTTTTCCTACTACTTCTCGCTTCATGCATACAATGATTTTTCTTCTGTTTTCTGATGTATTATTTGAATGCCTGGCATTGTAGGAATTATGTGTGAGAGCCTAGAGGACTCTGGGTTGAATGATGAAGTGAGGAGGAACAGAAAGAGGGTGTAAAACAGAGCAAGACTCAAGAGAGCTTTTGGGGCATTACTGACAAACAGGATATTGAGAAGGTTTTATGAATTGCACTAAAATGCAATAGGAGGAGGAAGGGGAATGGCATGTTGATTAGAACAGAGAGGAGGAAGAACTGAGGCACCTATGGAGTGCTTGGTCTTCCTGGGAAGTGAGGCAGTGACTGCAGGAGACCTGAGGAGCAACCTTTTCCTTTCCTCTCTCCTCGGGGCTGGCAACGGTGCTATCTGAGACTCTGCCCTCTGGGCTGTTGGCTATTAATAACTGCAGGATGCTTGTGCAAGCAGCCTTCAGGAGTCAAATTCACAGCACTTCGCATCAGCACTTTGTGCTGGGCAGAGCTTCTCTGCACCCAGGCACCCTGGGTGAGCAGGGCTGCTGGACAAGCCTCCCGAGCAGCACCCAGAGACGGGCTGGGAGGAAGCAGCCCACTGCCGAGCTCTGGGGCAGGTGTGTGAGCTGGTCTGAGCCTGGCACTGCAAGCCGGAGGTGAGTTGACTGGACAGCCAAATAGTTTGGAGCAGATGCTGGAGAGGGTGAAGAATGGTTTGGTTTGCAGCAAAAACAAGGTCATGACTGCTGTGGCAAAAGACAGAGGAATTGAACCAAAGGATAGAGCTCAGGGGAGAAAACAGTAATTGTGGCCCTGGCTTTATGCACAGGATGGTGTGGAAGATGGGGACTGAGGCTCCAGCAGCCTCCTCATGGTGGGGTGTCTGAAAGAACAGTAGTCCCAATATAGCTCTGGACCCTGTCCATAGTGAAAAACTGCTTCCCTTTTCCTTATGCTAGACCAATTGCATGCAGCAAGTTTCCACTCCCCAGTCCTCCTGGATTCGTAATGGACAGCAGAATGGGACAGACTTGCCATTGCTGCTCCTTGGCAATGGGTGTGCTAGTGGAGCATATCTCCCCACCAGAGCCAGGCCTTGCTGCCTTGTCCCAGGAAGTCCACTTTTGGGCCATACAGATGATTTTCACTTGTTTTGCCAGTCTTACGACCCATCAGATGTGCCATAACTTCCCACCCTGCTCACCTCCTGGCAGCATTACCTCTTTCCTGTCAAGCGGGGCCTGCTTCTTTTATGTGGCCAAGCAGATGTCTGGCTGCTCCAGGAGAATGTGTAGCACATGCTTTAAGGCTGCACCTGCTCACGCTGGCTTTGGGAATACACTAGGATGGGCTCTTTTATGACGTGAACTAAACTGATGGCATCTCAGTAAAAAGAAAAGCTTGGAAATCTGAGAGAAAAACTAATCCAAGAGAGCATTTGCCAATGTGATCGGAGCTGTGTTTCTGTACCTGGGGCTTCTTTTAGCAGTTATCATCACCTCATCGCAGGAAAATCATGTTGCCAAAGTGGAATGAAAGTGAAAAATACATGGAAAAGAAAAATGTCTTGGTCACAAGGGCAGTGTACAAACTCCTAGAGCCAGCTGTTTGCTCGCTAGTTTTAACATATAACTCATAGTTCAATCTTCAGTTCTGAAATTTTAAGCAACTGAAGTGCAAAGAAGCACGGGGACAGAGATAGTTAGTTATTGCTATTGCTCAAGCCTATGCATCTTTGCTCATTTTCCTTTGTATTGTATGGTATGAGGTGAGGATCTGCCTCCCTATATGTTGTTGTTTGGGAATAGACAGTGTTGAAGTCAAGGTAAGATATTTGCCCTACTTACATTATGTATGATAACCCCTAAGAAGAACTCTGAGAATCTGCCTGAAGAGGAATTGCTGAGATTTCTCCTAATCTTCCCTAATGTTGCAGCACAGATTTCTCATCCTACCCGGGGACAGAGATGGGGAGCACTCTACTAGAAGAAATCACCTGCTTCCCATCTTCCTCCCTCCAAAATTATATGTGATAAGATCAACACATAAGAATCAGGGGCAAGTAACTTCAAATAAATTGGGCAAAAATCTTTTCCTTTAGGAAGTTTGCCTGTGTCTTCTTCCTCCAGCCTTTCTGTAACAAGGCAGTAGCAGCAATAAAGGACAGAATTACTTAGGGATTTGGTTTGTTTCTTTTTTTTTTCCCCAGAACTTGCATTCTAGTGGCTTTCCGAAAACGTGTTCTAATTCCAATAAGACTATCTAAATTTCCAAACCAGAATTGCACATTAATGAAAAAGCTCCCAAATAACTCATGGACAGACCCAGAATCTTTATACAAAATTATATATTACTATCTAGTGATAATTGCATGATATTGTAACATGGTATGATAGAGCAGATTTTCAAACTGGCATTCTGTTACTGCAGCAGAAGATGATAACAGAGTACCACTGTGGCACACGTGGGTGCTGGGAGACTGCCCTGTTGCAATTAAAAAGCCTATTTTGGCTGATAATGCTTGATGGCACCTTGGCAATGCTTCTGCTGTGACCTGATGGCATATTTTGTGTCATAATGCTAAGTCTCCAGAGAACACCACAATGACCTAGTGATGATATTCTATATGAGATGATACCATTCACTGGCTCATTCATGTGGAAGGGATACAAAAGAATCTGTGTGTGAAATGAAGGCTGTGTATCTCTTAACCGTAAATAGCAACTAAAAGAGAGGCAAGAAATACCTTTCCAGTGTTTCATTCTCAATTTCCTTGTGTGTTTAGAACAAAGCAGAGAACTCTTCGTGGGAATGCCCCTTGCAGGGACTCCTGCTCCTGTTAAAAGGAAAAAGCCCACTAAACTCATTGTGAAGCTGACAGACGAAGGTAAGATATGCAAAACTGCACACTTGAGAATTATTTGGATTTCAACATGAATTTCAGCCTTTAAAATTTCACACCCTGTCTGACTGAACTCCCAGAGCAAGACATGCAGTGAACATACCAGGGGGCAGAGCCACAAGTACTACTAAGCCTCAGCCTTCAACCACATCACATTTTCTAATTTACTGTTCAAAAGCAGTAATGAGTATTAAAATGTGTAAACACACTCAGGTCAAATGTTGATCCAGATTACACTTTTAAAACTCATCTTTTCCTGCAGCAGTAAATTGGATGCGCATCAGTGTTAATGGAAAGAGGACATAATCCTTTATGGGTATCAATACTGCAGTGCTTACATTGTTCTCTTATAACCTTTGTCTCTAATTTGTTTTTCCTCTGTGTGAGACAATTCCTTTGATCCTAGCACTCATTAGTTGAAAAAGTCAAAGTCAAAGAGCAGATAATAAAGCAGGAAGAATATAACTTGGGGCACTTTTCTATCTACAGAATACCTGTGTATTGGGTAGGGCAACTTTTAATTAACTGTGGTATCCTTAACTTCTTGTAACTTTTAACAGCATGAGGAAGGTTTTTAGAGGATTTGAAAAGCAGTAATTCAGTGCTGTCCCTTTTATTTTCTCCCAAAAAAGGTTGTAGAAACTTCTTTGCTAGGGTACAGTTATATATTTTTGTGTTTGACCATAATCTTTTTTTCAAGTAAACAAGTAAGTAAAAATCCAATTTTCATCTAAAGGGCATTTCCTCCTGTGCTATGAAATAGTGCTGTATAAAACTGGCTTGCTAGAAATAATCATTATTTCTCCAGAGACTGTATAATAAAATGAATGGGCTTATACCAATTTTATACCAGTTTAAGGACGGAGATTCATTCTGTCATAAATGAGATGTAGAGGTGCATAAGTGGTCTTAGCCTTGCTAAATACTGAAAAAAGAAAGCCTAGGAAAAGTTGCTTGTTTCTGAATGAAAAGCTTTAACTGCATTTCTATTAGATTTTTACATTGAAAATGTTTGAATCTATTGCTTTGAAGGAGAATTGGTGGTACCAAATTAAATGGAAAAGGACTTACAGAGTAACCAGTGTATTAAGACTTGAAGAGAACTTCAACTACTTTTCCCTTTAAAAATTATCCTTAAAACAAACAAACAGATATAATAACATTGAATCTTGCCATGGTCCCAGGATAATGTTTAAACCAAAGCACAGCAGAGTGATTTTTATTATATGTCAGCCCAGTACAAGGAGCTGACTGCCACTCATTCCAGAGGAGGGAAGGCAAGTGCAGGGCAGGAACCACACAAGGCAGTGTTGCATTTTGAGGCAGTAAATGACAGTATATTGACATGCATCCAGCTCTACCCTTATGCAACTCCTCTCTGTGTAGATTTTCCTTGATTGCAATCCAGAGTAAATTCCACCCATCTATATCCAAAGTGTCATCAATGCAAAAATCTGATGCATAGGTTATTTTCTAAAAACTTAATTTAGAAGAGAATTTGGCTGTTTTGAAGCAATGGACAAGAGACTTGGACCAGAGCACTTCCTAAAGTGTCCCATTTCATATATTTTGTAGCCATGCCACAAGAAGTGTCCAAGCTGAACTTGGGGAAGAAGATCAGCATCCCCAGAGATGTGATGCTAGAAGAGCTTTCTCTCCTCACTAACAAAGGATCCAAGATGTTCAAATTACGTCAGCTGAGGGTGGAGAAGTTCATTTATGAGAATAACCCTGATGCCTTCACCGACAATTCTGTGGTAGGTTGGAGGGTAAAACTAAACAGCTGCTCCATACACCCAGGGTAAACAGGAATGGATTGTGCCCAAGCTCTTCTCTGTATGTGCAGGGGCTGGGGCTGGGGGGATCTACTAGCAAAGAAGTGCAGGAAAAAGCCAAAATCATATGCATACAAGTTTTATTTCCTTTCAGCCGCAGCATTAGTTTCCTTTGGCAAATACTTGGTATCACTCATGCAGAAGCATGAGAAAATCCAGTACTGAGTGATGAGGGAGAACTGCATGTTTGGCAGATGTTCAGAGCTGTGCAGGGCAGGAGTAATTGCTTTTGTATCCATTCATTTCTTTTTTGCAAGATGGAAATGATCCATCCAGGTCTGACTTCTGCTCCAGTAGGTGCAGTTCTAATTTTAGCCTAGGATACACTTTTATGCTTCCTGCTGGGCAGAGTGCTTCTGCTCATTTCTGCAAGAAGTTCCATAAATGAAAATTCAGCCAGAAACCTTTTAGCTGACACTGCAACATCTTCAGTTTATTTGCTAGAAGCTAAGTTTGTTTTCTTCTAAAGTATTTTCCTATCAGATATGGTGTATAAACTCAGACATTCTTTTTTTTTTCCTTGTCTATGAGTTAACACTGTCATTTAATCTTTGAACTTCTCTCTACAGTTAGTTGCTGGTGTAAAGTCTTCTGAAGGTACTTAAACTTTTACAAATTAAAGTCTCACACAATTGTCAGTTAAACAGAAAATGTTTCAGGTTCATATGCATTTTGATTTAGCATCTTGTCTTCTGATGTTCTTTAAAATTTATTTAGTGTCATTTTATCTCTTTATGGCATCTAGTTTCCAGTCCAAGGAAACTCAAGCAAAATAATAAAAGTCAAGCTGAAGAAAATGTTCTTCCCAACAAAAACAAGCTATTTTTTAGCCCTCTGATGTTTTCTAAAGCAGCAGTAAGTAAATCTTTGTAGTTCACTTCTAAAAATGACAATTTGGGAAGTAGGATGTGGAAAGATGGCTGAAAAAAAAAAAGTCATTAAAATTACAACAGTAGGTCAGATTACAGATCAGGGATGTCAAACCAGAGATATAGTCAGAGATACCACAAGCATAGCCAGTGTTGTTAGGCTTTGGACAGTTTCTTCACCTCTTTGTGCTTTAGATAGTTCATCTCTTGAGTGAGCTATCTCCTAGAAAGGATGTGAGAATGAATGGTGTGTTAAACTTCAGACTCTTCTGATGAAAACCCTAGAGAAATGCAAGATGGTTTTATAAATACTCAACAATCTCAGAGCTCCTAAAACATAAGAGGGCCAAGTTCCTATGTCAGAGTCTGTTGCAAAATAATGAGGTAAGGGAATAAAAAGGCTGAAGTTCAAACTTTCAAAAATTTGAGGGTGTCACTTAAGGGTGTCCAATCAGAGAAATGCAAAGGAAATGAGTTGCAACAAGCTGACTCAAAAATGCACACGCACAGAGTCTATCCAAGACTGATGTTACAAAGGCTGATGACAACCACTTCTTTTTTGTTAGCTGTTTCTCCTACTTTGTTTATTCACCTGCATCTGACTTCCACTCATACACTTTCTGTAGTGAATCTTTCCCTTCATTTGGTATGAACAACCCTGCTTCTAAGCTCTTTGAGCAAGACTGGAAGATACTGTGCTGTGGAGAAACGTATTTGGGGGTTAGACATGACCCTAACAAGCCTAGGATCTTCCTTATGGCTTTGCTATATGAGAACAGTGGCATGGTCTCTGAACAGTAGCTGGAAGTCTGCTTTAAAATCCTTCAAGATTCACTTCCAGGGCTATCTTTTCTCTACATTCATGGTACAGATAACAAATCTCTGTTGGTCAGTGCAGGAAGACTTCAGTCTGCCCTAAAGCCCTTGCTCGACACCAGCTTAGCAGGGTCACAGACATAATTGTTACCATTTACTGGTTACGTTGTGTGCTCTGTGCAAGGACTTTGCCGGGCTGCATCCACGGCCTCCGTGGATAACCGTCCTCACCACCACAGCCAGCATGAGTTAGCACCTTTGCTGGCAATCAGAGAAGTAAGAAGAAAAGCTGAGGGATGGCAGCAACTGAGCCATTCTCTTGCACAGCTGGTTGCTCTTGGGCAGGTAAAGGCATCAGATCTGTGACCTCACTGTTATCTTTCAAACCATCAGGACAGTGTCTGACCTTAGCACCAAATAACTTTCATCAAAAAGCTCTTTTGATTCTAATATTTGATTAGCTTTCTGTTCCTTTCCTTTCTTGCTCCTGGCTCTGCTCAAAGGCAGATGCAGAAAAGCAGGTTTAAACAAAACGGAACTGTGGGAGGAAGATAATGGCAGAGTAAAGAATTCCTACTGCTACTTCTAGTTACCTCCCCCCCCTTAATTTTCACATCTTTTACTCCCCATTCCAAAGAAGTCCTTATGACTTTAAGGCTGTGGGACAGTGAAGGGATTTAAAGTCGGTGGTGTGTTTTCTGCTTTTATACAATAGATTTCTTAACTGTCTTAGAATATTCTAAGGACAAGAAAAGCCTGGGATGGAGTACAGATTGTTTCTTTCCTCCAGAAAAAGTTTAAGAGCAAGGTAATGTAATATAAAAACACACAAAGAGAAAAGTTATTAAAAATAAATCCAAACCATATAAGGGGTCCCAAAATAGCCTGTGCTGCAGCCATAAACCTTCCAGGCAAGGGAGATCTCAGCAGATCCACCCTCCTGCTTCTCTCTCCCTCCTTCTTCTTCAGCCAACCAACCACACTGGACAATCAGATTACTCCCCTTACTTTTAGCAGAGAAAACAAATATATTTTGTGTGAGTGAACATCAGACAGCTTCATGCAAAAGAAAAAACCTGCTGCTCTATCACTGCTGTGGCTCCACACGCCCAGTTAAAGGTGTAAAGGTAGCTAACCCCATGGTCAAAAGGACTGACCTTTCCCAACATGAGCAAAAAGAAACACACTACCCACTTTATAGATGTTTTTAATACAGTGACCCTCTTGTCTTGCTAATATACAGTACAAGGGGATGTTTTTAGGGAGAGCTGAGTTTGACACTTTTAGCCCACTGATATCCTGACAAACAGGGAGAGATTGTGTGACATCCTTGTTTGGTGCTGTGCTGGAGAAGCTGGGCTCTGCTGAGCTCTGCCTAGTAAATCAGAAGGATTTGTTCTCCTCGCCCGAGGCTGTGCCTCCCTGTCACAGGAACAGTGGTTCTCTCCATGTCTCAGATGATATTATCAGCCTCACTGCGGAGCTGCAAGATGTAATTTACCACTAACTAAAGACCATGATGAAATCCTATCTTGCTATGTGCTCTATTACTGCAGCATCTGACGAACTATAGCATGAATAAAATTACTACATTTATTTTTTAACAGTGAAACTGAATCATGGGGTAGATTAATGAATCACCCAAAATCATAGAGAATTTCAGTCTTTTCTCTGGGTCTCCTAAATCCCACTTCACTGTTCAGCAATTAATAAATCAGCAGTTCACAGACCTTTCCTCCACTTGATAATGTTAAATTTGTTTGGCTTCAAACACATCAAGATCATGTGAAACTATGTTCCTTAGCCTTAAAGCCCCTCTCATTATTGCCCTAACTCCCCTCAAGGTCCCACCTCCACTTTTAGAACCTCTGTGCAACACCTTCTTGCTATCATCAAGTGGAAACTGAAAACAAAACCACAGTTATGCTTTTTGGGTGTTGCTGTTATGCTGTTTTTCTTCCAGTGAGGGACCTTAAAAATAGTCCTTCTGCTAGTCAAAACTTGTGGTCTGATTTGGGTTACATGCAGGACACATGGAGGAGACATTTTTCTTTTTCTGCTTTACCTACCAGATCTTAAATTAAAAACATTAGGAAGGTGGAATAACCAATATCTGAGTAGACAATTATCAGCAGTAGCACATCAAAACCCCCAGATCCACAAACTAAAAAACCCCACCTTGATACTTTCTCAGACTCATCCACAAGCTAAAATAAATGCAGTTTCCACGTCTTGGCAATGCTTTTATTAAAACAAGCTGAACATATGTTGGCAAGTAATTTCTGCTGGACTTCAGGTCAACAGATCTCTTCAGATAAGCTAAGACACCAACTGTGAAACAAAATATAAGTGAAAAAGGGCTAAAGAATTGGATTACTGTTCTTCTGGATAATGTAATACCCTGTATTCCTTTTGCTGTTGAACACAAACTTGGAGTAAGCAGAGGTGACAGGAAGAAAATGGAAATGGTTATGTCCCAATGCCAAAAGTGGTGCTTCACAGCAAAGAGAAGTACACAACCAACCTGTCTCAGAGATCTTACATGTTAAATAGCCCGAGATGATACAGTGTGTGAAGGAAAGCATAAGGATGGAGAAAGAGAGATGTTACCATGCAGCTACTTGGTTTAATGCACAAGCATGCACTCACGGCTCTGTTTGCCCCTTACTGTACTTAGAAGAACGTCAATCAAGATCACTGAAGGTAGGGTTAAAGGGAAAATGTTAGGAAAAACATTCTTTCTAGGAAGTCTGTTCTGCAGGGAATATTAAACTTCTTGAACAAACATTGCAGGATAACTGCAAGCTGAGATACAAGAGTGTCCCAGGTTATGGCCAAAGTGGAGTGAGTCTGTAGGTACGTAACTTTTCCAACAAGATGAGCCTTGCTGTGCTGGAGTTGGTTTGCTGCAGAAGACCTAGAGGTCTCAACTACACTCAAAGCTGTATAAGAGTGAACATGAAGTCTGATGCCTTCTGCCCAAGAAGGGGCTGGTGTGGAAACAGCAGAATGACAGAGAGGAAGAGTCTTTTATTTTCCACAGTGGTTTGTTGGAGCACCGTGAGAAAACTTTGGACCGAAATTCTGAAACTCAATTTCTTTCATCCACAAAGAAAATGTGGCAAGGATTATATAAAATACATAAATAAGATATAAACCATTTTGGGTAGTACTAGATAAAAATTCCCATTATCTAGATGGGTAAACTCAGGCACAAAGGTGAAAAATAATTTGCCTAAGATTAAACAGCAAGTTGACCTGGAAATAGAAAGCAGGAGCTCAATTTGCCATGCCTCTTATGGGAGCATGTTTAAAAAAAAATTAGCTTAAGATACTTTAACAGATAAGGTTACTTTTTATATTCATCCTTGTTTTTCAAAGTGAATCATAGGTTTAAGGCTATGCAACTCCAAACTAAGGACCGAGGCACACACTTCAATAAAAACAGCAGGCAGTCTATGAGATTCTCCAACTGCCTGAATTTTAAATCTCCCATCCCACCATTAAGAAACATTTGAGTGGCTGCCACTGAGAGGACGTAGTCACAGTAACTTCAGAAGTGTTAGTAACCACATAGGCATCAAACCTTTGGGAAGCTCTTTATCAGTAAGGTGGAAATAGAAACACATTTGGTGGCCTCAATCATTCTCTTTAGGGCACAGCAAGGAGCTGACAGGGAGCACACAGTGTCTCCTCCTGGGGACTGCCTGCAGTGACGTCAGAGCCTTGAGATACTTAGAGATCTCAGCTCCATTCGTTGGATCATCTTTCATTATCTATTTTTCATGAGACACATGCAGTAGCTCTAAAGAATTCAGAATTCATCCATCTAGGCACTCAGCCTGCAGGATCAGGCTCTCGCTAGCATTAAGGACTTTGAAGACAGCCCAATTTGTTTAGTCAACCCAGGGACCACACATCATATGAACTTGTCACAAATGTTCTCTTGTTAGAGTGGACTTAGGGATGTCCAGGGACTGATAACATCCACCACATCCAGCAATGCACAGACAGGGCAGATGCTACCACAGAGGAATTGTGTGATCTGCCTCCAGGGCCAACAGAAGAAGGTTATCGGCCTTCTCAATTGACGCTCCTGGGCTTCTCCCCAGGGACTTCCACCAACAGGGTCAATCAACCCTAACTCAAAGGTTGGTTTTGTGATGTGAATATCCATATATGTAAAAGCTCCATATGCTGTTAGCAGTGGCCCAAGACATGCTTTCCCCTCCAATGTAAGCTGTATTTCACTCTGAACATCCTGACCAGAGAAATGCTAAGTATGGAAGACAAAGCTGCACCTACCCAGCTTTGACTACGTCAAGACTCCTGCTTGAGGCTGTCATTCCTGAGCTCTGCTCTCTTGGAATGAGCTCCTTTGAATCCACTGAGGTTCAAGATTTCAAAGAGATTAATTTGCCTTTGCCTTTGCCTTCTGTTAATTTGAGCTAAGACAATCTATTGTGGTGGCCAAAACTAAAGAAAATTAATTTTTATTCTAGCAGGTAAGTAGACTGGGGTATTGCGTGGAAAATGGGTCTTTCCCATCTGAATGGAGATGTCTGCTGAACATAGGATGTTTTCTCAGCAGGTCCATGAAGAATCATAAACTAGCCTGAGACCAATCAAACTAATTTCATTTGCAGCTAAGCAAGATTTAGGTGTGGCTTTCCTGAGGCAGTCCTTGGGTTTCAGAGAAACTTCACTCCTGCTTAGTGGTAATACTGCAATTTAAAATAACACCATATGATAATTATGCCCCTTCCTGGTGACATCAAATACTGTGGTGCACAAAATCAAACCCACCCTTTTTACTGTAGCTCATGTTATGCTGATGTTTTGTGATTTTTTTTTTTTTTTTTGTCAGGGAATGCATGTAAGTAACCAGTGGAAAACAGAAATAAGCATTTAATTCTCAGGAAGGGCACACAGCATGGGAGAAACTTGAAGGAAAACAGATGCAAATCCTGTTTTGAAATTACTGAGCAAATCAGTAGAAGCATTAACCTTGTCTATATGTTAACATTTTCAGAATAACCTCATTCTGACCCCTAGTCCTCAAAATACTCTTTTTTCAGTTTGTCTTTTTACAGCTACATTACTCCCACGCATAATTGAACAGATTGCCCTGCTAGCTCCTGTGTACAGCTTAATGCTCACAATCCTCTTCCCTCTCGGAGCTTCCTGACATTCAGGGGAACACTATCTCTTCTGTTCCTAAAAAGGGAATTCCCTACAGCTAGGAGAAGGACAGACAGTCCCTGGAGGCAACAGCTCTGCCACTTCAGCCTGCAGCTGGCTGCCTGCCTGGGTTGTAGCCTGGTGACCTGCTGTGAAACCCTGGACACTGTTGCTGAAGACACAGGGAGCGAAGGGTTAGATAATTCTGCCTTGGGCCTTGTGGGGTTTTCACTTCTTGTCTATTTTTAGCTGACTGAACAGCTGGCCTTGGAAGCCTGTTTACAGCCTGGAGAGCTTCTTTTTCCTAAACTGTACAAGGTGTAAGAGCCCTGAGAAAGCCTTAACCCTTCGAGAGCCAGCCCAGAGGCTGACACTCTTGTCTCCCATTGACTGCCTTGAGATGAATTTATATAAGCAGAATTGCAGCACAAGGAACCACAGATTCATTCTCTTCAGCTGTATTTGTTACATCTTTGCACATCTCTAGTCCAACAGGAAAGACCTTACATGATATATAAGCTGTGTGGGCTCTAATACACAAGAGATACTTTTAGTATCTGATAGGAGTCAAGCTTTGATCTCACTTATGACTAATACATTAAACTTTTTTCTGAACATATTGTATCAATTTCTGCTCCACACAAGTATTTATTAAAATTGATGTGTGCAAAGACAGGACCTTGTGCTGGCACCACAGGGTCTATAAATCCTGCACGGGCTCTTTACTTTTTCACTATGTACTGCAGAGATTGTGCTTTCTAGCCTGGACTGGGCAGAGTGGATGGCCTGGAAAACAAGACCAACTTGATTTTACTGATGGATACAGCTTGTTTAGATACAGTTGCTTAGATCTGGTTCGTTAATGCACATATTGCTACAAACAAAACTCTCTCTTTTGTCATTTTCCTCTTGTGGTCTCTAGGGAATCTTTCATGTTTTCCCAGGCTGCCCATGAAGACTTTCATACATGTGGAAAACAGGCATATGGGGAGTCATCTTCCAGGCTTTTGTGTTGTCATAGGTACCCTGCCGTTCTGGTGCCCTGTAACACCTAGCTCCCACGCTGTAATTGAGCTGACTTTTCTGGGCTATCTTAACCTCAACATGAAAACACCTATTTCTTGCCCAGCTTGTTTTCCCACAGGTTAGCCAGTATATCTCTATCAGAACCTTTACCTGTTCTGGCAAAATCTGTATTTCCTTTCCCTTCCTCCTGTATTTCATGCTGATCACTGCTGGGGACAATACACAGATCCCTCTCTTCTTACCCTGATCATATAAAATGACTATGAGGTGTCCATTAAAAAGTGTGCTTCCATTGTCCTTACTGCTGTTCTACAACTGCTCCTACACTGAATATAGAGAAAAACCGACATGAAATTCTGCCATTGGTTTTGTAATTGAGACACAAAACTGGTTAGATCATAGAAACTTGGGAGTTCACATTCTGGGACCCAACCCTGCAAATGTGAATGGACCATGTACTGTAACAGGGATTCCTACTCTCTTTTCTCCTGCCCTAGGATCACTTTCAGAAGTTCATCCCACCAGGAGGGCATTACGGGGAAAATGGTCATGGCTATGCCCAAGGACGGATGGTAGGAGGAGTGACAGCTGGGCAGCATAGCTCCAGTAAGCAGCAGTATCCTGCTGGTGCTCCTACACCTGGAGGCAAAGGAGGCCCTAGGGGCAGCAAAGGGGAGCATGCGGGGGAATCGGCCAGAAGTGGTGGAGATGGAGGTGATGGTACTGAGAAAGGCGAGTATCTCTTTGCAAGAACCAGAAATAGCTAAAGCTCTCAGAGCTTGTGCCAACCTTACTCTGAGGGACAAGTAAATTAATTTGGCTAAAACCTGAATTCTTCCAAACTAAGTTCCATTGCAAAGTCTAGAAAAGTCGAACTGCCTTTAGCGTGACAGTATTGTTTGCATGCTTCTGTGTTGCTCAATCATAGGCAAGAAGCAGAAACACCTTCCTTGGCTGAACTAAAGAAATGATGGGAACCTTAAGTACTGAACTCCTAAGGCTGATACAGCAGTATGCCAGCATAGCAAACCCTTTCCTTTTGAGGGTTACACACTGACAGTTACTGGAGATAGTAGTATTAACTCTTTAGCTCAGTAGTCTTACCTGACACATCAGCCTCAAGTGTATCAGCCCTGCTTCCAAATCAAAGCTTCTACCTAAATGAACAGCACTTCTTGGATAATCTTCAGAAAGGAATAGCAACATTTCTAAAAGTTATCTGATAATCACCACTGGTCTACTGAAGAAGTATCTTTATGAGAAAAAGTATTTTTCATTGAATTTCATCTTTGTTTATTTTTATCCTATGTTTAGTTTGGTCAGAAACCTCTAGAACCAACTCCCTTCTATGAGAATCAGCAGGTGAAATCATTATTTTAACAGTCCCTATGGGATTTTACAACAAAAAGCAAATTTGCTTAAGAACCAGGAACCATTGTCATAAGGACCAAATGAGTGACTTGTAAAATCCAAGGTTTTTCTTTTACATTCTAGAAAAACATGCATTTGGTATCAAAATCAGATTTTACATTTCTGGGCATCCCTGTGAAAAAGAAATCTATGTAGACTCTCTCTTCTTAGAGGAGACTTTTCTCCATTGTTATCCTATTTCTGTGTGCAGGGAGAAGGAGGATTAATATCATCCCATAACTTTTATTGCAGAAATGCTCTTATTTTTCAACCCTAGCCATCAATTTACTTCTAAACTATTTTAAGTCCTTCACACAGAAAGAGGGGAGGTAGTTGGTTATATTTACTTAATGAAAATGAGATTCTTGTACATCTGCAATTGTCTGAAAACAAGAAGCCCAGGATTTAGCAAGGTTTGAAGAAAATACACAAGACAAAGAAGGTGTGATAAAGAAGAAAGTTTCAGGTAAGTGTAATACTATTCATTCTTTGTCATCTACTTCATGAGGATTTCTGTTTTCTACACAAACTGTAGCACCATGAAAGCACCAGAATGTCTAACTCCATTAACCTATTATTCCTATCTGCCCTAAGCTAAGCAGAAGCAATTTCCCAGGATTTCTAAGGTTTATGAAGGATGAAAATCTTTAAAGTGTGCTGTATATCAATATACAACCAATGCTCTCATTAGCAAGGTGGTATTATACAGAACTGACAGAAAAAAAAGAAGAAAAAAAGAGGCACATGGAATGAAACTCCTTGTCTAAACTCATTCACTTAATAGAGCAGCCAGAAGCTAATCTAAAATTTTGGGCAACCACATGTCTGACTTAACAGCAAAGTGCAGCTCTGTCATTGCCAGAATTTTAACTTCCAGAGAGATACCCCACCATATTTTCACACTGCTTTTAGCCATCCTGAGGTGCTGGAGTCAGACTTATCTCTAACATCTTGGTTCAGGAGGGGGAAAATACGAATGTCTGTCCACGTAACCACAAAGAAATGCCAACTTATAAAAAAAGTGAGACAAGGGAGATGGTAATTTAATAACATTCAAGAACAGACTACTGAGGAAGATGTTAGTAAATATGGTTGTGGGTTGCCAAGACCCTGAAATATGGCCAACTTCAAAGTTTGAGCCTAGTTTTGGAGTTTATAGTCAGGGTTTTGTTTGATGCATCTGATGACGGTGAGGTTTAGGTGGAGGGGTTGTCTGCTACGATCAGAAAGGGAAGAGAGAAGTAAATTATGAATTTAGACAGCATTTTGCCTTGTACAATGCTTCCCCCAAGGCAGTGAAGGAGATGATGAGGTAAAGACATTGGATCCTGGGCTAAGAGGTTTCTATTTGAATAATTAGAGAGAAGAATGAAAAACTAGCTTTAAAATATGTGCTCTAATGCAAATTCCCAGGCCAGTAGCTCTTAGACTGTGGTACATCTGCTTTTGTGGAAAAGGACAGAAGCGGTGTATGACAGTCTTTTAAAAGAGAAATCTAACCATAAAATCTTGGACTTGATCTAGGAGTTACAGTATCTGGAAAAAAACCTGCTGTCTCAACATCAATAGCATAATAAAGAAAGGCAATGTATTTAGAGTGTGATCTAACTAGACTGTTTTACCTTCCTCTGCTTACAGATGGAAAGTCAGGAGGCAAAAAAATCACTGTATTTAAAACTTACATCTCCCCCTGGGAACGAGCAATGGGTATCAGCCCTGAGGACAAAAGTCAGTTCACCATTGACTTACTGTCATACAGTCCCAAAGCCGATTTCCCTCACTACAAGTCTTTTAACCGGTAAGTCTTCTTGGATATTCAAGTTTATTTAGCATGAGAAAACACAATAACCCTGGCCATAGCCCTCCTGTGCAATGTAAATAGTTTTAGTTGCATGTCATTTTGCTTAGCACATTCTCTTGTGGATGGAACATTTGCAGGCCTACAAAGAGAAGACACATTAAAAGCTAGAGATTTTAATTCAGCTTATGGACAGAAAACTGATGCAGCTGGATAAGAGGACTTTAATCCTATTTCCCTTTCTTTCTTGCCCCATTTGACCAGGGAGATTTAACTTGCCACTCTTTATTACTGCAGCCATTTAAAGTTCAAGAGTTCAGGAAAAATACTTACAATCAGATGCCATATACTTCACAGCACTTCAGAGAAGAATCAGATCTTCCCGCTGCTTCTGATAAGAACTGAAAGTTTTACAAATATTTCTAGGGCAGCAACAAATTTTCTATTAACCTCTGTATAATTTTGCCACTCACTTCCATAGTCTCAGACATCAGTATCTAGGACAAACACAAATTCCACTCATTCCTGCAATAATACAGGCTCTGCCTCCTACATGTATGGGATACCAACAAGAGTGAAAGGTATATGGTTTGAGGAAGATTGATACAACAGGGTGAAGGAAGTGCACAGCAACAGAGAGGGGTTTTTTGGTTTTCTAATATTTTTTAGTACACAGGCAATCGATACATGTATGTCCTTGGGAAGGATTTGTTGGCCAGCCAACTGCAACAGTGGTAAAATTTAAAATCTCAATAACTTTATTTTCTAAATCCTGTTGCTTACCTATGCTCTTTTTGCTAACTCCTGTATTCCCCTGTGCCAGGACTGCCATGCCTTATGGGGGTTACGAGAAAGCAGCCAAACGGATGACCTTCAAAGTGCCTCAGTTTGATATTTGCCCTTTGATTCCAGAATCTCTCATGATATATAATCAAAATTTCAGCAACAGACCCTCCTTCAACAGAACCCCAATACCTTGGATGCCTTCAGGAGACTCCTCCGAATACCACACTGAGGTCAATGTGCCAAGAAGTGGTGAAACAGAAGAGCTGTAAATCCCCACCTCCAAGGCCTTCCTTTTTTCTCAGCCCTTCCTATTTGCAAGCTGATAGTAAGGGGCTGAAAAGTGCAACTCTATTTCTGTCAGCCCTTCCTTTCTTTTGCACTTTGCCCACAAAATTTCCCACCAGGTTTTAAACTTATCTTCACTGTGGTGTTGATCCATATCAGAAACAGTTTGAGTGAAAGGAGCTTTTTATTCACCAGGGCATAAGAGAGCAAAACTAGGAAGTGTTTTTCTGTTAACAATGCTAAATGCTGCCTGTCTGCTCCATAATAAATCTGTTTTGTCATATATTAACAAGTAATAAACCACCAAGAGAAAAAAAGCCTTTGTGTTTTCTCTTTAAAAAATGATGCTGAATCAATTTGGGGATTATCAATAACAAAAGTTTCGATCTCAAAACTAGACTGCTACCATGGGAAGAAAGATTGGGGACTGATAGGGATGGTCATAAGATAGGTCTACACCCCAGTGGGTTGGATAAACACTGCAAAACTGATGGTTAAGAATGATGACTTTGAGAGGAAATGATACAGGTAATCATAACAGTATCATAGACAAAAGAGCAAGACAGCCCCTCAGTGTAACACACAGATTAAAGTATTTCACTGTCACCTAAGATTACCCAGTTCTCCAGAGTATAAAATAGCTGATAGCTGAAGCAGGTTTGTTTTGGTTTTTTTCACACAGGGAGACCAGGAAAGCAACAGGTTGGGAAGGAACAGAGGCACATCCAAGTGAGGTGACTTTCCCTATTTACAGGGGGAGAAAGAAAAAGCTTTAATTACAACAGAAATAATTTTACACCTGTCACAGTGCATTACTTCTTCAAATGCAGAGCATTTAATTTCTTTTAACAGTTTTATTGATGCCACATACATAGGAATACAGGCAGGCACTGTGGAAAATCAATAAAGAACTTTATTTTTCTACATGAAACACCTTTTGTTTCATGAACATTTACACTCTTCACACGTAACATACAAGACTGCTGTTTCACTACCATACCCCACCTCAGCCTGTATGGAGACTTGTTTGGAATCCTCTGTCCTGGCACCTTCTTTAGACCAACATTTCCTCTTATAATCAGGGCTAAATAGCTTATTTATAGGGACAGCTTCCATTGAAGTACTTTTAATTTAGAAGATTTTCCTCCTTGTCTGGAAATCCTTCAACAATATATTTGATTTTTATTCTGTCTGGATAGTTATGAGGTTGGCTTTAATACATTCTTCTAAAAGGCTACTGCCAGGGCTACCCTGAGATCTCTTAAAAATTATGCTAAGAGTAACAAACAAGCCGTGGAAGCAATACATGAGGGGTTTCCTAAATGTTCTGCTGAAATGGCTAAAGAACATTTATTTTATGTCCTATTAAATGATTAATAAGTATCTATAACTCAGTTCTGTAACTAAACTTAAAAACATTACAGCGGTACTTTGATCTTCTGAAGAACATTTCAACAAAAATGAAAAAGGCTGTCTTTTTTGCCATATTCCTATAAAGTATTTGAAGATTGAGTTGAAAACAAATCCTCAGAAAAACTTGGATAAAATGGATCCAGGAATTAGTTGAAAAGATGTTTCCCACATTGATTTCCTTCTTTAATGCCTACATAACTACATGCAAATTTCACTGGTGAAAGATATTTAAATAGGAAATTCTCACATTCTGCTAAACTATTTGTTTATTCCGTATTTGATCTCTGTCCAGGGTAAGGTTGCTGTGGGTTTCCCAACGTTTAAAATCAATCTAGTTTTTTCAATTGCATTGTAATTAACTCTATCACAAAAACCCAGCCTACAGAGAGAATGACCGAATTTCAGAAAGAAAGAGTACATTTCAGAGAAAACTAGGTGGCACTAAGCTAAATATTTTCCCACCAAATATGCCATTTATTGCTTCTCCTTTTCTGACATGGATTTTAGACTCTCACAATACAGAATTACATGATTTTTTTTAAAGTGAAATACATGATATCTTCATGGTAAATATGTCAGGAGCAGCAGAAACAAGACGGTTTGGTACCTGCATGTCATGGTCTATTTGCAGTAGCAGGTGCTCCAGATCATGGACCAGTTAGATGTGTCAAGGTGCAGAGAAGGCTGGTTGCTCCAAGGAGGCAAGCCCAGCATAGGCAGTGCCCTCACCAACCACCACACACGCCTACCACATCTGCACGTGGAAGGCAGAGTTGAGTGCTGGTGACAGGCTCCATCAATCATCCCAGATATGGTGAGGTGATTAATTAGGCGCAGAGGCCATCCAGGGAGTCTAGTCAGAAGCAAAACAAGACAGTGCTGGACACAAGCCACACCATGGCTCCCAAGTCGAGCTAGGAGACAGGCTAGCTCCAACACAGGTCTCAGGTCCATGCAGGAGACAAGAGTGCAGACAAGCACCCATACCACACAGCTCTGACAGTGACTCTGGGCCCAGGACTGAATTTAAATGGAGTTTCTGAGCCACCATTGGGGTGAAGGTTCCAGGTGAAGCTGATCAGGGCAACTAAGGGCTGTTGGTGCACACAAGGCAATGATACCAAAATGTTTGGGAATTCTAATACAATCACAACAATATTTGAGTTCTACTGGAGCATGTTAAAAAAAGACTAAATAAAATAGATCCTTAAACATGCAGGGAAAGATAAGAAATACTGTGCAGAAATAGCACAGTGCTCTCTGGTGGTGTAGTTTCACGTACAAGGAAGGCAGCAGCATCCAGCAAGTAGGTCAAAGGACTATGTACATACCCAAAGCTCTCTCTGGTTCATAATGTACTGCCGGACAAGAGTTTTTACCTCTGCGTTCCCTTATTCCAAAGATAAAAAGTTGCAATGTGCTTGGAATTAGTATTGTATCACTGCAAATGATTAATAAAATAGCTGTAATTCATACTTGTAAGCTGAGAGGATCCTTTAGTTTTGGTAAATTTGCTTAATGAGGCATATAGTTCTTCTTTTGCCAGTACTCTTTCAATCTCAAATCCTGTCAAGCAGGATTTATATGCTTTTGTTTCTACTACAAAATGGGAAATACAACACTACATGTTGTAGAACAATTCAGGCAACCATTGCCTTGCTGTTTACATAGCTGAGGATACATGCTAGTTTAGTCATTATTCAAAGTAACATTAAAAGTGAGAAAAATTAGTAATCCAAATTCTGTCTCAAAATAATTAATTTCAGTGAGGCTTGCAGCCACTGTAATCAGGCAGAAGTTTGTTCAGAATGATCAAATATTTAAGAGGAAGTAAGTAACTGCTCCTGCTCTTTGTTTTCCTTGGGCTATCATGTAGACTCAGGGGAATCACGTATGTCAGAGAATTCTTTATATTGAGAATAAGAAGATTTTATAAGATTTAATTACAGTGGATTTCCCCTGCATACTAGGAGCTACAGAATAGAAACTCAGTCATCTGCTTTTAAGCAGGATCATTGTAGTTAGAGATAAAAAACAACTAACAAATCATTGAGCCCATCCACTTGTAAAGGTAGGCTACAGTTCCCTCATAGAGGATGTACTGGATCCTCCATGGAAGAGAAGCTAAAAATTCATTTAATAGAGAGGGGCTGGCCCTTGAAAAACAAATTGGGTAAATTTTTGTGAATTTGTGAATAAAAAGTTCTTATAATTTTAGTTATTTACAGTGGTTTTTTAGGAATATTATTTTACAGTTTCCAAGCTTTGTTGCTCTCATGTAAGGCAACTTGTATGATAAAGAATCCAAGTCGCACTGAAAATGCATTAAAAACAGTGCTCATGTTTTAATGTAAAATAAAGGTGTTCAACTCTCAGCAATACTATCAACAAATATGGACTCATATGTTTTAAAATCTTGCCTGAAGTTATAGCTGATGGAATACTTAGCATGTAGTAGCACAGTTGATATCCTTCTCTGTTCTGAGCAGAAAATCTTCTGTTTGACTGTAATGTATTCCCTAATCAAAGCGTTTGCATATCATAATCAACTCTCGTGAGCAGCTTGCCATTAGTGATGATGATATAATTCATATAACTAACATTTGGGAATTACATTTGATGTTGTTATTGACAGAGCATTTAGAGGAGGTGGCTTTGTCGTTAGGCTTACTGACTCTTTGAAATAAAATCTGGAATAGTTCCAAGCTGTTAGGAGAATATGGGCTTTATCTTGTTTGACTTTTTTAAAAATCATACTGTGAATACATAAAATGTATTAACTTCTCTTATACAAGATGGCAGGCACCAGCCCAGAGCCTGAACATGATCATTCTGTTAGAGAGCAAAGAGGCCCACATGTGGCTCTGTCCCTCCTTGGGAAGCACTGACTTGTGGCATTAGGCTTAAACATTCACTGCACAGAGGTTTTTTTCCTGCCCGTCTTGTCTGCAAGTGTATGTTCTCTTCTACAGAAGACAGCCACAGGTGCAATCATTGGGCAAATGCCCTACCTCCAAAGGACTGCCCCTCGGCACAAGCAGCTGCTGTCAGCACTTCTCTGGCAACTTACAGGTCCACTGCTGCCCCTCAGCAGCAGCATGTATGCTAATTGTCTTGAACGAGCATCAGAAAAGTTAGCAAGCCAGCCTGCTGGCTCACAGCACACTGATATGTTGATATGCAATCTCACCTATGCCCAAATCCTCAAATTGCAAGTTGCAAACTAGTTTAGACAAGTTGCCAATTCTTGTCTTGGAGATACGCCTGACCAGGACCACAGATAATCAAGTAGAATTTGCAGACGTATGCAGAAGCAAGATTGCACACATTTTGTGGAACCCTACAACTTTCATGATCTGCTGAGTATGGGGGATCTGAGACACAATTAATTATATTCATCGCATCATACATCTACCAGTAAAAGTCTCTTCAGCTAATGTAATTAATTAGCAGTACCTTTATGCTGTACCTCTTGCTCTCTATTTAACACAGTGTCATCTTCTCTCTGATGATCGTCTTCTGCTTGTAGTACAGCTTTTATGATGCTTTAGTGAGCACAAGTACTTGCTCAGATATATACTGCCTTAATTAACACACACAGTAAAGGGAAGAGAACTACATAAACCAGTGTGAAGGGAGCTACATGAGCCACTATGCGCTTAAACACAACCTAAACTCCAATCAGCTTAATAAACAAATTATCAAATATAAACTCTTCCTTTAATTTTTTAATTATAATTTTTAGAAACATTATACAAATACATATACAAATATGAAACATTTATATAAAAACTTTTAATGCACATTTTCCAACCTTTTTGAAGAGAACCTGCAGGCTCTTTTTTGTTTGTTTTTGTTTCAACCTTTTGATTAACAATTAAAAAAACACAAAATGTTTTGTGCAAAGTGTTTTAATTTTAAAAGTCTGGTTTACATTTAACAAAAATTCCATCTGATGTACTTTCAGGGAGAACTGACACAAACAAATTTGCAGACATGGACTGTTACCCTTTCAAAAACAGGAAGATGTTAAGATAAAGCTCTAGCCAGAGTTACAATGAATATCTGCCTTTAAAAAATCCACAGTGAACAAATAAATGCATAAATAAGATTAGATCAATTTACAGTTATTAAGTTGTTCTTCTAGTGCCAAACCAAAATAGTTATTCTTCTTTGTTCTTCTAACAAGGCTTACCGGGAACACTTATTTTGGGGGAAATTTGGACAGGGAAGGCACAACCATGCTACAAAAGGCTGACAAAGGTCTCAAGTCTTCCCAGGCTCAGGCATGAGCCAAAAGCAGCACCACTGTTTTACTCCAGGTCCCTGCATTTGCAGCTGGGGAGGAAAAACCATACAGTAGTGAAAAAGGCTATCCACCAAGCAAAGCTTTACTTGTGCTTCAAAACATCCCTCTACACAGAAGGGTAAATAAGGACTCTGCAGACTTTTCTTTCTTAGTGGGGGAAGTTCCTGCCTTAAGCTACAATCTCATTATACATCATTCACTGCAGGGAAAACAAAGTGGCCCCTGGAAGGAGGAACAAACAAATGAGAAACTTTCTGCTGACCAGCCTAAGGACAACCTATGGGCCTTACTGTGCAGGACCTCCCCTGCTCACAGATGCTATACAAATTCAATTACACTGAAGAGCACTTTAGTCAAACTCCACAGTGCCTGGTTCAGATGAATAATTACTTCCATATTATAAAAACAGCCATACTTTAATGGGCCTGAAGCTAGCATGGATTCAGGGCTTCATTATATCTACTATCTCTAAATGTTTATCTTAATTATCTTTGGTTCCTAAGACAGGCTTGAGGCCTCCCTCATTTGCTCTCTCTCTCCCAGTATGATAGGCCTGACTACCAAAGCAAAAGACTGAAATGGGATGGGAAGTCACAAGTAAACAAACATTCTTTCAAATGCACAAACTTTTTTTGCATTATTTTAGTGGTGTTCAAAATGCTATATTAACAGCAGTGACATAAACAGTATTTTAGACATCTGTAGATACAAACACTATGCTTTAAGTGTTTGCTTTGGGCAAAACAAAAGGTAGTCCCAGTCTTCCGGGCATACTCTATGCATCTGGTTACCACTGATGGTATGCCTGGATTATCAGAAGCTGGTAAATCTGGTATACAGAAATACATGGTTTAGATACAGAACATTACACATCAACTCAGTCACTTCTCGTATGTAAAAAGCGGGCTCAACAATTGGATAAAAATAACTTCCTCCACAACTTACAGAGGTGGTGGCATTCCTCCAAGGATTGTTACAAAAGACGTATCTCTCAGATGGCATGAACACTGAAATACAAGGGCAGAAAATTTATTACCTGTCATGTCTTGCATGTTTCAGTTTGAGCAATTAATTGCACATCCAGGGTGCTAGCACTGGGATACCAACTGCTCATGGAAATGGCAGTCCCCCTTTTCATCTTCAGACTCTATGTGCACAATCTGAATTTGCAGGAAAGAACCCATTTATTTCAGTGGAATTGAAATGTGTTTCTTGCATAGCACCAAAAATACTGCTACACTGGAGCCATTGTTACTACCAGCACACTGCAGCAGTGACAGGAAAATCACATACTGCAATGATGCAGTTTGGGAAATGTAACACTAGTATTCATTTTACACTGTCTAGGATTCAGAAAATCCAAATCCAAATTTGTAAAAGATTTTATTCAAATTTTCCCAGATCCTGAGATGGTCTAATTGACACCTGAGGGCCAGATGATGTTGAGCATAAGATGTTATGGCTCTATCTCATGAGGAAACCCAGTTCTCACATGAACTACAACTACTTTTGCTGGACATGAACGTGTTGGAATATAACCTTTGGCTACAGTCATATCCCACAGCTATGACAGCATGTACCCCGCAATTGTTAGAGATTATACATCTATTTCTTATTTGGCAAGCAAAAGCCATTTCTAACCCGGCAGCTCTGCTGAGCAGGCTCTGCTGCATCGGCTTAAGGGGCTGACCCTGCACCAGACTGCACCGAGTGAAACGCGGCTCCGCCAGCTCCCTGCGAGACTGGGCTGGGCCCCGCGAGCGGCCGCCCCCTCGGCACTGCGCCGGCCCTCCCCGCTCTGGACCGGCGAGCACCGGCCTCCCGGCGCCGTCACCCCGCAGGGCACGGCTGTTTACCGGGACTGCTAGCCTCACACACCTGGTAGGACGCCTAGCTACGCCCCGGCTCTGGGGCTGCCTCCCAGCGAGGGGCTTGGTTAAACACACCGGAGACCTCTCGACCCTCCTGGGATGGGACACCTCGGAAGCGCCCCGGCCTGGGGAGCGCGACCCTGGGCTAAGGGAGCAGGAAATGGCGCTGGGAAAGCCAGGCCAGACCCGGCTCCGCCGGCCGGGACCGGCCTCTCGCAACCCTCTTGCGAGAGGAGGCGCCCGCGGCGCGCCCACGGCTCTCGCGAGACGATGGTGCCTCTCGCGAGAGCGGGTGCCGCGGCTCCCCGTAGCTATAGCAGCGGGGGATGAGGACGGTCGAGGGTGGGGGACGCTGCGCCCCGCGGCGGGGCTCGACGCCGGCAGGTAAGGGAATCACCGCCCCGGGGAGGGGCTGGGGCCTGCCGCCGACCCCCCGCCCAGAGGGGCCCAGTTTTGAGTACCCGGAGCCGTCTCGACTCTCGTCGCACCGGGGCAGTGGCTGCGGCGGCGGGACGGGAGCGGTCGCTCCCCCTCAGCGGCACCGGCGGGCCAGGTGCGGAACTGGGGTACTTCGTCCCGCGGTGCCGGCGGCGGCCGGGACCCTGCGGGGCGCGGCGTGAACCGGAGTCCACCCCTCCCGGGACCCCGCTTTCGGGGCTTCTTTCTTCCTGTCCCGTCCCCTCAGGGGAGACAAAACAAAACGAGCCGGCCGCCAACTGGTTGCGTGTTCCATGTGCCGGGGACCTCCAGACCCTCTGCCAGCTCTAGCTCGGTGCGGCCAGCCCTGCCCGCACGGCCCGGCCTCCGCCGGAGGAGGGCACCCAGCCCCCGCCTGGGTCGGCGGCGAGGCTCCCGTGCTGGGGCTGAGCCGCGGCCCTGGGGCCTGACCCGGCGTGCGGGCCCGGCGTGCCTGCGGTAGGGCAGCAAGAGGAGGGAAAAGGAGCAGCAGGTACGAGAAAAAAAGGATGCTGGAGGCTGGAAGGGTCTTTTATCAGCAGGGATCTTTGAAATGAATATCACTGACATTGCGTTATTGGGGTAATAGATGTAATCAACTGCTATTAAAAGTTAAACTTGCATAGAAGCTGTTGGTTAGAAGAAGCTGCTCAGTTATAGTATTATGTTTACTATGTCGGTCCAAGGTATGCAAAAGCACGTGCCTTTTAAAAATAAAAAACAGAAGCTGTTTGCTTTTCCAGGATCTGATTTCACTTGAAACTCATAGTTCAGAAGGGGGATTATGAGTGAGGATTCGTGAGGATTATAACCCTAGATAGAAACCATAACAGTATACACCTTCTGCTCTCAAAAAGTTGCAGACATAATGGGTTTCTGGTTTTTCTGCCAGGTGAAGTTGTTGTGAGTATTGTAGTGGCTGATCATGCATGTGAAAAGAATTCAAAGAGCTTTTGAGATTGCAGAACAAATTCCGAGTGGTATGAAAAAAACATGCATGTGAAATGGAAGGAAAAATACTTGGATACTTTCTCATGCAGTTTGAGAGAAGGAAGTATGTACTGAAAACAAACCTCTCTATGCTTGTAACACTCTTAGACCTGAAAAATTTACAACTGAAAGGGTTTATGCTGCAGTATGTTTGACATTGAATAGTGGTTTTGGAAAACAATAGCAACAGCAGCAACATAGATAGTCTTGTGCATGTTTCCAGATGGAAGGAAAGTACTGCTGTGCGGAGAACTAAGCTGGTGAGGTAATACATAACTTGAATATGACAGCTTTTAAAAATAATTACCGAAAGTGTATTCTAGGCTAAAAAAATATGAATCAGTCTATTGAAGTCTGTTCTCATTTAGGAAGTGATAGAAATAATGATAATTTCACTAAACAGGATACTCTTTAAATTCTATTCCAGCACCTAATCAAAAGTATGTTTAATCAAGATACGCTGCATGTCATTCAGACTGAATTAAATAGGAACCTTTTTTTTTCATTCTTTCTGTCTCTCTCTCACCTGGGTGATGCTAACCAGGAAGCCTTTTACCACAGTGTTCTTGGGGTGCTGTGAAGGGTAAGGGTGTGCTTGATTTGTCAAGGACAAACTTAGAGTTATCCCAGAGAATTTAGAAATTTTGCTTTCCTTATGCTAGTGACATCTGTAAAACCATTTCCATCATTCCTTTCAGTCATTGCATGTAAAAATTATGTCAGTTCTTCTCTCTGTTCTGTGTTAACAGTCTATTTTGAGACTGTAGTCATGAGTTCATTAAAAAGGATAATGGGAATTTAAATCCTTTATCTGGTCCTGGTGATGTTATTAGGCATTAGGCCTTAGGCGAATTTTCGTCAAGAGTACGTAAAAGAGAAAGTGTTTATTTCCCAGTTTGTAGACTTTAAAAAACCTTGTTACCTAGAGATGAAAGAATAGTGGCAGAGCTCTGAGGTGTCACATTATTGTAGTTAGAGTAGGTTCTATCCACACTAATCAGAATTTAGGCTCCATTGTGTTTGAGTGCTCTATAGACGTGTCTATATAAAGAAGTCGCGGGTGTCCTGAATAACTTTTGGTGCAGCTATGCAAAATGCAGCAGGTGATACAAAGAGGAAACTGGGGAGGAGGATGAAAGAATAGCAAAAAGTCACAGCTATTTTTAAAAATCTGCTTATCTTACTGTTCAGAACCAATAAAAGTGCCTGTTGGCACCTGTAGAACTTAGTAGTCTTCATATTTCTTGTGCAGCATTCTGAAATTTAAGTCCCTTACACATCCTTCAGTTTTACATGTTCCACGCACATTCATTCAAACAGCTTAATTTGTTCTCTGAAATAATCGACTTCTTGACTTTATCTAAACTTTGTCTTCTTTTTTTCTTTTCTATTAATAGTGGCTGCATCATCACTCCAAAGTTATTGTGTATTTCTTCCACTGAAGGTCATTCCCTAGCACAGATATGCAGCGTTTGACGGCAGAGAGGAGCAGCAAGAAATCTTGTTGCTGACTGTCAAGGAATTTTGATTGTCTTGCACACATTCCTGTTAATGGCAAGTCAAGTCATAGGCAGTCTTTAAGATTTTTGCCTTCATCTATAGGCAGCCCCCTTTCCTAGGCTTGCACCCTGTGTGTGAGACTGCTAGAAGCAGCCGTCTCCTAGCTGTAGCCTGAACACTTTTTAAGGCAAGTGACAAAATATATAGGTCTCTTATTGTGTCTCTTGACATGCAAATTTAGCATGCAGTTTATTCCTTCTTTTCTCTCTGATATGTCAGTTAGTGCATGGAGTTTCCTGTTCTGTGACCTTACTAGCCATTGTCTATGGGACATGAAACTAGTGTTTGGCCAAACTAGGGTATCACTTGGCTGTGCTACTCTGATTTTATGGCAATAGACTGCATGCCAACTCAGTCATTCAGCTTGCTGAACTTAGGTGCTGTCATTCAGTTAGGAAGTTAACCTGTTGTGCCTTTCTTAAAGTTACAGTAAGTGTCCTATTTCTGGAGTTGTTTGAAAAGGAAGGAAAAACTTCAGTATCTTTATCAACACCTTAGTAACAACCAAGGAACCTGCAGGGACAACAGGCTTTTACTTTAGTTATTTTTTCCATAATTCTGAAGATTTATGAGCTGTATGTATTCTGTTGTAGTCTTAATTTTAGAAGTAATGTTTCATGTTCTGAGAGTGTAAAACTTCTAGTAGATTTTGTTGTCTAGTGCCATGAATATGTGAAGTAAAGGTTCTTTTGAGGTCCCTTCCAATCCCTGACATTCTGTGATTCTGTGATTCTGTGAAAGGTGATCTTAAAGGTGCTATATTAAAACTTCGTGTCTTTATCCACTTCTAGCAGTTTTTACTTGGTAAAATGGAGAGCTGTGGTACCTGCAGAGCGTTTGCTGTGATTGTTGCCAAACTATGAAGAGGCAGAGGAAGAAGCTAGACCTACGGTTTTGAGGCTTAAAACCATTTTTGTTCAAATTATGAAAGCATGCAGGAAGCTATGTGCGGTTGTGGCCTAATCTTATATTTTCTGTTTGACATATTTATGAGGAAATACTGTAAAAGCATGACTTCTCTAGTATCATATGTAGTAACTTGTAAATAAAAATGTGTCTGATTTAAACACATCTGCAGGAAATACAGTTCTTGAATGTTGCTGCTGTAAGTGTTGTTTAAACATTTTGGCTACAAATACATTGTACCAAAATGGTTATTAAATTTGATATTTGTTTTATAGAGCACTGTGACCATTTTCTTCAAAACTTTCAGCCTTATGAAATGCATCTTTGAAAAAGGTAGCCAAAGAAGTGTTCAAGCAGCACTGTGAAATTTCAGTTTTAAAACCTGCATATCAGTGTCTCTTCTTTCTTGTCTGCTTTCTTTAGTAATAAAAAACCTGAAAGCTTTCTGCTGGTACAAAGGTAATTATAATTGGGGGTCTGAGAGGCAGAAGTAATCTGTATCCACAGAATGATGTGTTGTGCTAGTAGTGATGTAATTTTCGCTGTTCCTCTGGCACTTACCCTAGGTCCTGATCTGGAGATGGTGCCCAAGAAGGAAGAGATTATTTCTGTTTCTGTTCAATCTTCTGTTAATTTGCTGGGGTGAATTTGTTTTCAGGAATGCAAAGTGTAATGAGAATTTTGCATTTGATGGGAACTGGACTGAGCCTGACAAGTCAATTTGCAAAGGCCAGAGCTGTCAGATGATAATAGCTTGCCTTCATTACTGGCCAGTTTAGATTTGAACCAATGACCTATAGGTGAAAAGCTCTGTATTGCATTACCAATCCTCTGATCTACCCATATGTTCTCTTGTTTAAAGTCCCTGTAGTCCTCTTAAACAAAACATGCAATAAATATTGAGCATCATTTGCACTTGTAAATACTAGAACAGTGTCCATTCCAGTTGTCTACTGTGCATGTGAGGACAGTGAAGTTAAATATAGCAACAATTTCTTACACTCTGTGGCTTTTCATGAGAAACCCTCATACAAATCCAACCATATGGCAAAACCCAGCATTATCTTAAAACCATTAGCAAAGAACTTATTGCTACCATTAACAGGAAAATGAACCCACAACTCTGAGTAGCATACTGAGAGTTATTAATAACCTCAGGCTGCTGCTAAGAAAATGAACTTAAATGAAATATCATTAGAAGCTGAGTCATCCCACGAACACTTCTGCATGTTGAATGCAGGTTTGTATTTATCTATGGAAGCCTTTTCAGAGTATGTTATTTTTATTACACATCTTTGTTTGCTCTTCATTGAGTATTTTCATTGTGCTCAGTGCTGTAAAAAGCATAATAGAAAATTATTTCCATGGATTTCACAAGATAGATTCAATGAAATATTTGAATTATGCAAATAGGACTGCATAATCCATTTTCCCATTCATTCTGAGGTAAGATGTTTCTAGGCAACCTAATAACAGGAAGAGGTCAAGAAATTTAAATACTCATCCAAGTTATTCTCAGTTTGTGAAACAAGTTACTGTCTGCAGGTCATAGCTTCCGTGAGCTGCAGAAATAATAAAATTTACATTTGTATGTATTGGATTGTCTTTTTATCTCCTTATTCTTTCTTCTCCAATTTTTAATCCTACTTTCCTTCATAACAATGGACAGTGCTGTGGATAATCTGAACCTGCTGCCCAATCAAATAATAGGAGGTGAATTTCCTACTTCCCCCTTCCCAAATGTGCAGATTGGGTCTTTTCCCTCTGCGTGACCATTGATTTTAATGTGGTTTGTAGGAACATAATTATTTTTGAGATCTCTGATTTTCTATTTCAAAGTTTTGGAAATTGGCGAACTGATTCAGGAGGTGTTGGAAGAAAACTGATTTTGGTCAGATGCTTCTGCAGGCAATAAAAATGATTTGCTGCCTAGTTACTAATGAAATGATGCTTATGATCGTGCTGTCTGATGTAGCCATGGTCCCATTTGTTTTCTCCCCCTTTTTCAATTAGAGCATCCCACTTCGAGCAGTATCTTCCTTTTTTGCACAGCATTTCTGGTATACAAGATGTGATCCCTATCTGTTTTGTCATTTTTTTCCCACTCCGTTGATTGCACTGCACTCATTTCCCACGGGTTCTGTCATTAAAAGCAAAATGTTGAATCTTTGGGGTGTTTTTTCTGAGAATTGGATAAATCAGGTTTTTGAAACTTATAGATGTAAATTGTGAATGTTTCCTTCTTTTGAACAGCTCTTGCCTGAAATGGTGCTGGTTTATGTTGCGGATAACACTTCACTGAATTGTGGTTGGCTGTAAAAGTGTGACAGGACATGAACGCTGATGATCCTTTACTTAATTCTTTTGCAGTAGGCCCTGGCTTGTTACATTCCGCCATAATTGATTTGATGTGTGGATTTTGTCATGCATCAAAATGCGAGTCCTTGAATTTGAAGGCTAGAAGCCTGGCTTTCAGAATTATTTTACTCTGTTGTCCTCTACAGCTCTGAAAATTCAGACAGGTAAAAGCTCAGCTGCTTTCCCATCCTGTTTAAATCAGATCAATGAATGTGAGTTTATTGTAGACATCTACTTTTAAAATGTAGTCAAGCTTACAAAATTGTATAAACACTTCTTGGCACAAAATTAGGTTGGCTTTTTTTTACATTGCAAATGGGCAGTAAGTAATTGCTGATTTGAAGGTTAACAATGCTAAAGGCAGAAGCAGGTAGGATGAACTATAATACACACTGATCACATATTTGTATCTTCTCTAGAATTCTTTTTTATGGTAGTTCAGCTCACCAAAACTTACACACACACTGTATACTCTGTGTGGGTAACAGTTCACAGAAGAGAAAACTTGTAGGGAACAAGGGAAAAATAGGGTTTAAAAAATTTTTTTAGGCTGCATGAAACTTGTTTTGGCAATTTAAGCTCTTGAGTAAAGACCACCTAGCTTGTTCATTTCTAATACTTAGTAAAATGTAAATTAATATTTTTAGTAGCTAATGTTTGGTGCATGTAATTCTTATGTTTTTATTAAACAAAACTGGTATGTGACTTATTATATTTTGACTTTTCAAACTAATGAATGGACTAAAAATACGTAAGAGTGATTCAGATGTGGGAGACTGAAGAGGAGGAATTCTCTGCACAAAATGTTAAAATAAATGTATTCTGGGAAATAGTTAATCAGTAAAGTGTGTCACAAAGCAGAAGATAGTAAAAGACTTTCTGATCCTTCAGCTGGTATTCCCAGTAGAATGAACGTAGGCATGGATCAATAAACAACAGCTAATGCATCTCAGCACATTGGTACATGAGCTGTACCGTGACATGGAAACAGGTTAGTGTCCTCACTTAGGTCTGCATGGTTATTCAAGAAAATAGGTCATGCTGTGGGATGGGGAGGGAAAAAAAATTTAAAAAGGAAAGAAAGAAGTGTTGATTATATACTCCTTAAAACTTTTCCATTATACCATACCTGAGGCATGCTAATAAATAGGAAAGCTTCATCAAACTTGTGATTAGTAAATGTCAGCATTCTATGTGATGTCTATTATGGACATTGTTATAGACAACAAATCTATGCAGTTCTTATATTGTAATAGATGATATCTGGGGAGTTTATGTAAATATTTTTGTAGTATGTTTTAAAAAGGCATTGCCTGTTGGGGGGTAAAGTCCTAGGCTACAGGAGGTGATAACCATCCTAGGAACCTGCCCAAATCCTCCCATACCCCCTGCCACCCAGGGACAGGCTGCCTCAGGGCATGTTTCAGTGTTGCCCCACCCAAAAGTTGTCTCCTCTCACACCAAGCTGGGATCAGACTCCACACAGCCCGGATTAGGCCAACAGTATTGATTAGTAATATTAAGCTGCTCACATAAGGGTGGTTAAGAACCTCGGGAGCATGCACAATAAAATCACCTACATTGATTTCCAGTAGGGAGAGGGGGATGTATTCATCTTCTCCACGAAGTAGCTCCCCCAACACAGCAAAGCCACCAATGCCAGTGTCAAACACATTGTTACTATTTGTGCCAGGGTGCTCCTGAGTTCCTTCATCCTCCCAGAACAGAAGCTTCCCCAGCACATTGAGGCTATCAGCNGACCCACTACACTGACAAAAACTTTATGATCCTTTAATAATGGATGCTTGATAGATTTTAAGTATATATTGTTTTATTTTCCCCAAAGAGAACCATGAAAGAGTGCTGCAGCGTGAGCTTGGCACTGCTGCAGGATGAGCAACAGTTCTCATAGAAAAGTGCTGTTTTTAAGGTGCTCCTAATCTGTTTAAATTCTCAAAGCTAGCCAACTTCCACAGATTACTCAGGGAAACTTTAGACATTTCCCTTAAAATGCTTTGTTTCAGGAGAGGGTGGCCAAGGAGAGAATATAACTTTCCTGTTAGCAAAAGGTATTTTTTTATATATATATGAGAAGAAATACCTTCTATTGTGCAAATGTATTTTCTTAAAGGGCTCTTCCTTTTTGGGGAGAGGTAGAAAGGTAGTTTAATTTAGTAATGTATTTGTTCAATCAGTCCATTTACTGTTGCTGGTAATTATAGCAGTCATATTCAGCTGTAAAATTATCACATAAATTAAGCTATTTATCAGTTCTCTGTTGTATTTTTTTCTGTTCACTTGTGGCTTGTGATGGGTTTTTTCCTCTGCCAGTTTGTCTGGTATCGCAGCTGCAGCCTGGAAAGGTACCTGGGCAATTCCACTGTATTTTATTCTTGCTCTGGTAGAAACTGGCAGCATTCACAGAGGGATATCTGCTATTACAGAGGGCTTCTCAGGCTTAAGGATAAAGAATGACATTTTCAAGTTGAAGTTGCTTTTTCTGATTGTGTAGCTCCTCCAGGAATGTTTCTAGGCAGAAGCAGCAGTACTAGCAAGATCTTATTTTCCAGGATTATTCTGCAAAGGAATACGTGAGGTTTTGGGAGAGAAAAATGTGGAAAATGTATGACTGTTCCAATGTCATGCACAACTGAATTGTTTTATTTTACTGTGAAAAATATTACTTCAAGCATCAATTACAAAATTATATTGCTTTTTTCCTCTGATAAGGAGTGTCTGTACTGTTTGAATAGGAGTTAGGGTTGATATGTCATTTGTCGATAGATTTTAAACTTTGAGGTATTTTATCTCATGTATGTGTAGTAAATAAAAAAATATGTAAAATTGTTTGAACAAGAATCCAAAGCCTAAAATAAGATTTCTAATTAATCCTAAACTCTTTAAACATTTTTTGATGGCCTGGGTGTTTGGGTTGGTTTTTTTTTATTTTCATAGCAAAAACCAGAATTAGAAAACTAATTTGTTTTAATATTGTTTAAATTTAGCTGTCGCTGCAGGTCTGAAAATGGTTATGCTAGCTGAGTGCTTCTTTTCTCATGTCTCTACCCTCCTGCTTTATTTTGATGATATCAGTAAAAAAAGTGCAACAATATTGCAGGTTGTTCCTGGGCTTCCCCTCTTCTTATTGAAGCTTGTCTGGAATTCGAGTAATAACATGAATGCTAAATCCTGGGCCCATATTGTTATCCAAAGATATGAATGAATTATGATATTAATCTTGTCTGTAATTGAGATGAACTTCCAGAATTTTCATTGGCAATTCTGTTTTCTGCATACTCAGTTTTCACTACTGCTGTGTGATGCCAGCCTATTGAGCTGATACGGGAGTGCCGATAGGCCTCTGTTTCACATAGGACATAATAACAATGTCTTCATTTGTCCAGTCATACTAATGTCTGTATTTAGTTTGTGAAAAATACTCATAAATAGGCAGTAGGAACTTTATCAGGAATCACGTAAAGTTTGTTACGAGTTTGTGGATGTAAATTGAAACAAGAAAGTTTCCGCCTGGTTGTAAAGAAGACTTTTATGCATTAGAACAGTCTTGCCTTTGAATGAGAGGCTGGACAGTCTCCAGCCTTAGAGGGTTTTAAGACTCAACTGGATAAAGCCCTGAGCAACCCGATCTGACCTCTTGGTCATGCTTTGAACATGAGGTTAGACTGGAAACCTCCTCTGGGTTCCTTTTGAGCCTCAGTTATTCTGTGATTCTGATTTACTTGTTGATCACAGTCATTTTCTTCAGCATTCCTTGTTCTTAACTGTGTGAGCTGATCAGTTGGAGTGCTCAGTAGGAATGGCATCATGTGAGACTGAAGAAATAGAGGTACCAGCTCAGGAAGAAAAGGAGTGCAGAGAAATTGTTGTCCAACTGTCCTGAGAAGCTGCTGATGCCATGGACAGATTAACTTCTGCTTTGAAGAGTATTTCTATTAAGATTTAGTATCAATCAAGCCATCTTCCTAAGAGGACTTAAATTATTAAATTCTGTGTTCTAGATTGTAATAAATTATGGAGGAACTTGACTAAGCAAACATTAATTTTTGTACAAGAAATAGAGGATTCTGACACATACTACAGAATATTCAGAACAAATTCTAGCAGTTGGTAGGATATAGCATAACTTACATATAATGCACACAAGAAGAATTAGAGCAAGGGAGCCAGCACACTCTTTCTCCTAATAAAATTGAGACAAAACTTCAGGTCTACCAGATGAGTTTAGTGTGGCTTTTAAGCAGGAATTCACCAAGACACTGTATAATGTGCCTGTTGCTCAGCTTATTGCTTCAACTAAACTTGATTGGTTTGGGTTTTATTTTCCTTTTTTCTTTTTTTTTTTTTTTTGTTACTGATATGAACAAAGACAGAAAGAGGCCAAATATAAATTTTGTTTAATTACAATCAGCTGCTAAGCGAGTGAAGCGCATAAATGTTTTTAAAAGGGTATCATTGTCAGTTGCTTTCCAGTATTTCAGAATAAAGAAAAGATGCATTTAGATTTTTAAAAAAATTCTCCTAAAGATTCCAGAAGATTTCTTCAGGAGAGTATTTTTGAGACTATATATAAAAAAAGTCTTTTTGTTTTCAGAGTCAGAGTTATGTCATGAGAAAGGAAAAAATACAGAAACTGTCATAATTTATGCCTCTATAGTATAATTAATTTTATGAAGAGATTTATACCTGCTTAAAGTTACAGTGGGGAGGAAGAAATCTTATTTCTCTATTTACTAGTAATATTTTCTTGGTGAAAGTGGTCCTAGACTTAACTATTTGTTTTAAATACCCATTTTACAGTATTATGCATTGGTGTTGGAGGGAGATCAAATAGTTGATTTTCATTGATGGGTTTTTAAGGAAAGCTCCAGGGTCAGGGCCTGGAAGCAGCAGCAGAGCTGCTGGTGCTGTGGGCTGGTGTTCTGCATGGCCTCTCCAGTTTGCTACATTACTTTCATGTGAGGTAGGTTCTGGCAACGCTTTCTAGTGTGAATGCTGAAGTGAGATTCAGCTGCTTGTTTTGGACTGCACACGGTGACAACTGAAAAACAGTTCAAGAAATAGCTTGCCCCTCAGTTTCCCCCATAATGATCTCATATCTATCCTCCCCCACGGTGACTGTAGGCAATAAATAGAATTTTAGCACATAAATTAATGTTTGAATTTTCCTTCCTTTGCCCATTCCCATTATTTAGGTATGAAGTCATGCAGTTTTAATTCTGACAGCATTCTTTGTTCCTAAAAAACCCCAAACAAACAAAAAAACCCAACAACTACTGAATACAGAGGAAAGTGGTGCCAAATGAAATGAAGGTTCTTCTATTCTCCCCCTTTTTAAAGAGTATTAACCTTTTTGGTTAGTGTGGGTTTTAAAATTTGTTTATTTTTTCTTTGTCAGAGTGGGGAGAGGTTGCCTTAGTTGCTTACCAAAGGCATTTCCCTTGTCTGGTAATATTAACACATTAATGAGTGGCAGTGATGATGGTTTTGAGTCTGTTAAGGACTGGTGAAGGCCAACTCTGGGCTGCTTTAAAGAGGTTGTGGAAAACCTCTTGATCTTCAGGAGGTGATAAATCCTCAGTCCCATTTAATGAAACCCAGGATTTTTACTTTATCATCTATGGGTGCCCTAGCTCAGGGACAGCATGAAGGCTCTCAGTTACTAGTTCTGTCTCTAATAGTGCTGTCCTTCATCTCACAAGCAGTTTACCTCCTCAGGAGGAAAAGAAGTAGTACTCAATAGTACTCTTTAAACAAAAAGTATGTTGCGGCAGTAGCTGATCTGTAGGACTTTCCATTACGCTACGGAGAGTTTCTCTTCTGCCTGTGCACTTCTGGAAAACCATTCTTTGTGATTTTCCAGTCAGCTTTCACAGAGGATTTTATTATTGATCTTGTAAAAACATAATAATAATGGAGCACTATATGTACCAGTCTAGACAAAGCTAATCACTTCAATTCTGCCTTTTGAAACTTTCTATATTAGTAGAAGCTTCCTGGAAAAGCTAATGGTCAAACAGGTGTATGCATCAATATTTTTCTCATGTCTGGGTTTTACAAAATAAGTGGCACCTGTAAAGTCTAATCAGTTAATTCCTTCAAATATTCTGTGCTATTAGTAGGATATAATTATCCAGATAGCTTTAGAGAGGGGAAAATTTGTATTCTTCTACCTCAATAGCATTCACTTAGATATCTTGATTTCTGAATTTGGGGGCAGAAGGGAAAGCATGTGTATGTGTTTGCTTGTCCTCTGCATGTTCCTTGGGAAATGCAATGACAAATCCAGTGCCTTTCTTTCTGCTTATTTGAACTTAATACCACAACTTGTTTATCTTCTTGCCTTGCTGGCAGATTGAGATCTTTGAAATCATGGTTTTGAAAATTGAAAGTTGGAAAAAGAAAACTGTATCACTGCCAAAAATCCATTTGACATTTTTAGAAAGAAGCGTATCTTCCTGGAGGAAATACTGGTATCTTTGTGTACCTTCAAGACAAAATTGCTTTGAGATACTGTAGTCATTAGGGAAATTTTTCCTCTGTTGCACTAGGATTTTATCAATGCATACTGGTACTGCAGAAATTATTTGGAATTTAGACTAGGATAATGTAGAGCATCATTTGTTGTCTTTTTAACGATGTCTGTTCTTCTGCTTCCACAACCAGAGTAATCTTTCTTTTGCAGACAGGTTTATCCCAGGAGATAATTTCTTTGACTTCGGTGGCTGTTGCTGCCTTAGGCAGCAACCCAGGATTGGAAATACAGACATTTTTAGAGCTGGAATCAGTCCTCTTTTCTTATGCTGTTTAAATTTCAGCCTTGAGTCTTTTATTTGCATTGAATGAAGTAACAGGAAAGTATATTTGCTGGTACCTTCAGATTTCTGGATGCAGCTATGATGCCAGCATTGAAGGCTTTGTGTTATGAATGACATAGGTTTTATATGTCACTTGACTGCATATTTAGTTATGTTTTGCTGAGAAATATACCTCTGCCTAGTAGAAAAGATAATTCAGGTAGAATTGCTAGGCAAAGTATTAAAATGCATTTTCAAAATGGTGTAAATTTGTGAGATATACTAATAAAAAGCAACAGTGTCTATTATGTAAGTATTTGGGAAATAAATTGATGAAAGGAAAATACAGAAGAACATTAGTCTGGTATTTTGGTTTCAAACATTTGCAAGCCTTAATACTGAGTTTGCTCATTACTTGCAGTCTTCCTGGCCACTTCAATGAAAAACATGAGAGCTACCATGCTGAGTTAGACCAAGAATCTACTTAGCCCAATTTCTTATTCTGGTGGTAATTGGTAAGGGAGTGCTCTGTTTGACATTCTCCTCCAGCTCATGAATTTTACATATCTGAATCTTTTAACTTTTGTCACCCCATTATTTTCACTGGTTGTTCCCCAGAATCACTTGTTGTTTCAGTTTTATGACGTTCTCTTCTCCTCCTTGCCCTCGATTTTATGGCAGGGTTGTAGGTGATCATTCTTTTAGTTTAGGCTTATGCCTGTTGCTACCAGGGTTCATGTATCTGGACTTAATATCATACTTCCTTTATTTTCTTTCTGTGTCAGTAGACTGGTAATTGATGATAGGGAGAATGGTTAATAAAGGAAGGAGCGTTGCTTGCTGCCGCCCTCCAGTTGCCTCATTTAAAATTTGTTCTCCGAGTATACTTATTCTTTGTCCCCAACAATCAATTGGTAATAGGTTGTCTTTGTTTTTATGGCTTTTTATTTGTTCAGTGTGAGTTTTTTGTTATGTGTTCTTTTTATTTGTTGTGGAGTTTGCTGTTGTTTTATTATTATTATTATTTGTTTTGGCTTTGTTTTTTTATGAAGGGCTTTTGGCTGGGATTACATCATTTTTATTGGTCAAGCAATGTCAACTATTTCCTAAAGAAAATGTGTATAGAAAGATTAACGAAACGAGGCATATCTAAGATGTGTCTTCCCTTGTTTGTTTTTCATCTTTCTGAGTGTCAGTAGTTTAGGGATATCCTGAACTGGATCCAAGTAATAATCTGTAACTGCCTCCAGTTAACCTTTCCTCCATTTGGTAAGTCTTGTCTTTTTGAACCAAATTGTATTTTGACATAGACAACATTCTGTGGTGGGGAATTCCACAATTTATGTGAGATAGAGTCAATTTGTATCTCTATATTTGTTTTTCAACCCATTACCTTATACTTTCTTTGCTTGCTGGATCATAGTATTGTGAAATAATGCATAATCACTTGTGACACAAAGACCTCTATTGCAGTCCCCTGTTCCCTTCCTAACTATCTACCCTTCTTGTCTTCTTTCACTGTATCTTTTGCGGCTCTATCGTAATATTTCAGGGATGTTTTGGCAGGAGTTACATGTGAGAGTCAAGCTTTAGAAGTACAATGGATTTATGCATATTATGCCTGTTAATTTTGTGTGCAGGACCATGTGGTCTGCAGTTCTTGATAGACACAATTTTTTTAGCGCTTTGTCCAAAGTGACTGCAGCTTTTCTCTTTGTTGCGGAGGTTAGCCCTTGCTGGGGAGAGTGTTTGTGTTTAATGTTGCCATTATCTTCTGTGCAGTTGCACAGCTTAGTAGGTTGCTTGTGGAAGGTGTTTTTAGTGAGACAGTATGTTGTCTGACTTCTGTCTTTGCCTTGGCTCTCCATTAATTCTTGCTGTGCCCAAGTAAGCAGGAATAACAAACATCTGTGTCTGCAGAAGTAGTAACATTGACAAAGTTGTGTGTACTCAGTAAATATAAATGTGTTTTTAATGAAGCTATGGACATGATCTAATTTTTTTAATGTTTATCAGTTTAAACTTTGCAGTTTCAAAATAGCCAATTTTAAAGTTGCAAAGCTGTTGACACATCAAAGGGAAGTAAATATAAAGCAGAGCAGGGTGGCAGGCTCAGTTTATTAGTAAATACTTAGGAATATGCACAACTTTTTTGCTTCAATAATGTCTTTAGATTTAGCTTATCCATTCGATAGTAATGGTTGGTGGGTTTATACTGCGGAAAAGATGACAGCACTTAAAATTATAGAGGAATGAGAACTGGGCCACTACAGCATTAGTTTTGACTGGATATTTATTACATCAGCCTCCATTCCAGCCTTCCCTGTCAAATTGTATGTAGCTTTTACCCAGGCTTAAATGTGTTGGAGTCAGAGTCAGCTGCTTTATATGGCACCAAGAAGCAAGGCTTCCTCTGACAAGTGAGAGGTTCAGGATTACTTTTTGTCTTTGCTACGTGAGCAGGTAGTATTCATTTTACTGTTTGAAATTTCAAATTAATTTAGGTGAACTCAGTTCTCAGTATGTTTTTCACCTGTTATGTTTTTACTAGAATTCTGTTTTGAGTCTTCCGGTCCAGAGATTTCAACAAATGTACTTTGGCATGGTATCATAAGTAGCCAGAACGGATGGGCACAGAGGCTTGGCTTGTCAGAGGATGTTAGCGTACAACTGGGAATAGAATTTGTGTGTTCTGGCTGTTCCGGTGCTGTCACATCCCTAGTTCAGCAGGAAAAGAAACCAGATCTTGTGCTGTCTGTCTTCTTACAGAAATAGTTCTAAAATCTGTTAACTTCTACTTAGGAGGGGGGATTCTTGAAGGATATGCAAAGTAGCGTAATGAAACTACATTACAATGAATTCTTAGGAGTCAGCAGATGGTTTTGCTAATGTATCTTGTGTGCATATCTATACACGAGAGAGAGAAGTTGGATTATATTCAGAAGCCCACCTGCATAGTTATCTTTCTCTGGACATGGATAAATCAGCAGTAGTTATTCCATGTTATGGGACCTAACCGTATAGACAGGATGCAACTGAGCTTGCAGCTAAAACTAAGCATAAATAAGCATTGTGAATACAGACTGTACTAACCATTCAAATTCTGTTAGAGGGTCGTTAAACTAAATATGTATTTGGATTGGATTCCAATGTGGTTATAAATAGAGCATAGAAGCTAGTAATGTGGTAGATAGTGAGCTGGACAGGAGAGAGTTCTTACTTCTTTCCAAGTTTAAAGGTAATATTAGGAGTCTACATCATTGTAATTTTTTATATGGATGGAAACAGCTGTAACATATGAAGCTGCAGCGCAAATCACATCTGCAAGGTGATGTGCTTATTACCACATTAATTTTTCTAAACACATTAGGTTCTTGAGCTCTGAGTTGAAATGATTATGTTATGGGAGCTGTGGTAATTAATCTACTTGATTGAAAAGAAAATCAAACACAATTGTTTTTAATGTCTCTTTCAAAATATACTGATTGCCAGTATATTAAAATTGGCCTGTAAAATCCTATCTAATAACGATTAGTATTAGTATTCAATATTGCTAAGAGGATCAATATAAAGAACCGTAACATTTGTAACATTCTTACTAGTTTCCTGAATATTAATCCAGGTGTGCCTATAGCAAAAAGCAAGTAAACAAACAAAAACCTCACATCCCACCAGTCGAAGCCTTAATATTTGTCCTTGTAAATTACTTTGCCTGATAAGGAAAATGTAGTGATATGTAAATTAGTGACTGAGCAGTTGCAACATAAATTTTCTTTTGTGAGTATATCGTCTGAGATTTCCCTGAGTATATAGTTAATTCACTAGTGGTTTATACTAACATGTTTTGCTTCTCAGGGTAATTGGACTAGAAGTGTGTGCAGTTCAGCTGATGGTCAGTATCTTGTTAAGTCAGAATAAATCAGTGTTTCAGCCACCACTCCTGTGGTGGACAAAGCAGGGTATGTCTGAAAAAGTATTTTTTCCCTTAAAAACATTAGTATTTGTACTATTAACTAAATAAAGTCAGATGCTCGCCAAAAGCTAAGTACTAATTTACTACCTTAACCTACGCAAGTAGTATTTTCATTCTTCCAATGTTAGACTTGTTAGATTTTGTTCTGCTTTTTATCTTGTCATAAAATTATACATGTCAGATGAATTTTTGATAATCTATGGGGAACTAATTAATTTTAAAGATAATTTTGCATCCTAACTATTCATTTTTATTAATCTACAATTGTATTACAGTATCCTACTTATTTTGGTCTCTAGTATTTATGGCAAGATGAAATTTTTCAATAAAGGGAAGGGATAGAAGGCTATGAGTATGTTTAGTGTACACAGAAGATAATGAACAGTTTCCAGTTTTATGTAGTCATTGTATAATTATTGTGAAAAGGAAATAAACAATTTGGGTGCATGGTGAATACCCTACAATACACTTAAGAAAACATAGGTATTAGTTATCTGGCAAAATCAGCAGAGCTGCACTACAGCGGCTGATGTCTGTAAACTTCCTGTTCTTTGTCGCTATTTTAAAATAGCGTAATCAAACATTTAAATCTTAAACTGCCACATATACATGTCCTGTAATAAGAGTCTGTTACTAGGTAGTTTACTTGTGGGCAGTGACAGCAAGTAACATTTGTAAACAGTGTACGAATATACAGAAGGGTTGCTGATTTTGTGCACTGTGCTGTCAGAGAGCCAGAGTATCTGCAGAATCACCTGAGTCAAGATTAATCCTGTTTTGTCTGAAATTCCTTATTCAGTATATGTGCAAGAGTACATGGATAAAAGTACATGGCCTCCCCCCCCCGCCCCCCTCCAACCCAGCTCTATCTTCCTAGCTGGGTGTACAGAGACAGGTTTCATAATTGACACAGAAGTGATGCTAATATGCTGCAAACGATCTGCTAATTGCTGTTCCCTAGCTGGTGTGATTGTAAGCCTGGGTTACAGAGCTCTGGTTCTGCCCATGTTACTGTCTTCCTTCAGATCTCTTCTGTATTGCCCTTGAACTAGAAATGGCCACCCGGTTTAGAAGTACCCCTTCCTTTTCCCAGGGCCTTGACTTACCTTTTCCAGGAGGGCTGCACAGTCTGCAGGCAGCACTGGAGCACCACTGTCCACTGAGCTGCCCTCACTACAGTGGGCTTCTGACTACCAGTAATATCCATGGCTCTGTTATCTGGGGCTTTTGATAGGCAGCACACTTTTCTAGGATGTAAGTAAGTACTATGAACATATCCTCAAAATGCTAGCAGAAGAGGAGTTTAAGTGAGCAGCAGTTAGCACAAGAAGGAAATAAAAGCACAGAGGACATGTAAGATGGATGACAAATCTGAAGCAAGCGTTTTCCATATTTGGTACTTGAGGAGGTCGTGTATTAGGCTGGACCTGGTGAAATTCATCCATTAACATATTAAAGGGAAAAAAAAAAAAAGTGATGGAAGCTAATCTCAGTACCACTAGCTGCTATTTGAGATGGCTGGAAGACTTGAAAATAAAAAGGAGAGGTGAGGGAAGAGGAGCAAGGAAATTATAGATCATTCCTCTCATCTTCCACAGTTTGAACAAGTTCTGGCAGAAAATGTAAACCTCTAAGAGACAAGAACAGAAGTCACAACATCCCCAAATTTAGGAAGAGTAAATAGTCATGCCAGTTTAATTTTCTTCTGTAACATGACAATAAGGCCTGTGAAATGACAAGAGAAGTGTGAATGTTAATATTTTCATGTTAGTGAGCTCTTTGGCACTATTTCATGTGATAATCTTACAAACAAGTGAAGAAATGTGGCCTGAAAGAAACTATTACAGAGTAGGAGCAAGACTTGTTGGATGACTGTGCCTAGTGGGTGGTTATTAACGATTGTCTGTCAGAATGAAATGGTTATATTGAATGTGGATCCGCCACAGTCTGCTGGGTCTGTACTCATTCTGCTTCACTTCAATCTTTTTGTTAATGACCTTGATGATAGAATAGAGAGTGTGCTTACAAAACTGGTTCACTAAAAATGCCTCCAAAACTTGGAGGGAATGTATATACATAGGACACAAGTCCAACAAAATTATTTTGAGAAAATTGAGAAAATCTTAGGAGATTAATAGGGACAGATTTAAGTTCTATGCTTAACAGAAATCATGAAATACACAAGTAGAGGGTAGGGAACAAGGGTGATAATTCTCCAGAATTTGTGATGTTATAAAAGGGTAAAAGTTACTTCAGGAGGGATAAAAATATGAGTATAGACTGTAAAACATACAGAACAATCTTTTTATCTATAGGTAAATCCTCATGCATCTGGTGTTGTATCTGGTTAGGACACATGCTCCAAGAAAATACAACACAGCTGAACAGAGGCTGGGAGAAGAGTGAACACATGATTTGTTGTATAGAAAATAGGAAAGACTGAAACAATTTGAACCGGAGAGAGGGGAGAACATATTACCCCCAAAAAGAGAACTGGAAGGCATAATTTCTTTTGTATGTGCATGTAGTAGGCCATTTCAAGAAGGCAGGAAGTTGTTGAGTGTAAGGCCCATCCATGAGAGGTAGGGCAAGACAAATGATCTTAAGTTGTTGTACAATGTGCAGATTAGATCTTCGACCGGGAACAAAGAAACAGTTCCTAAGATAACTGACTGTTGTTTCTCATAAGACATGCTCTCTATTTAGCTGTATTTTGAATGACAACATTATTTTAAGACTGATGGACAGGACATACAGACTTTTTGGAATGTTACTGATTTAAAAAATGAACAGTTCCTACATGGAGACAGTTTGCCCTGAGACAGTATGCACTAGACAGAATGATGATGCAGACAGCCTCCATGTTGCCAGTCCTTCCACTTCTGATGTCCTCTAACTCAGTGGCCTTCATCTTGTTTTTGTTGGTACCTCGCTACGTACTAGCTATACCACACAAGATTTTCAGCTTGTTTTTCCTATTGACAGGTCCTTGACAGGCCTATCACTAGTCAACTTTTATTTCTTTCTCAGTTTTATAATGACTTCAGTTGTCAGTCCAGCACTTTGGGGACTCAATATATTATTATAATCAGAAAACAAGGAATGTACTGTTGGTAATTGTTTTGTTTATCTTTCCCAATTTCCATTGTGTATTTCTCCACTGAGAAATGAGTGCAAGTCTCAGTTACCTGAGGCTGTAACATGTGTTGTTAGCATACTTTGAGTCTCTATTTGCATTGTTATACCCCTAGAACACACATCTTTAATCATCACAGTTGGAAATTACCTTGCTTAGCATTTTTAGTTTCTATTTTCTCAAAGAGAAATAAGTGATTTCATGAGTCAAAGCCAACAGCCTGTGTAGTGTAGCCAGCCAAACCTGAATTCCGTGCCCGAGAGTGGAATTTGTCACAGATTCGAGCATTTTTTAATGGGGCTTTTTGTTTAAGAAATGTGAAGGAAATCCCATCATTTCAGTATTCCTTTTTTCTAATAACTGATTGTGAGCTGCTTCCAATTAAGATTTTTCCCTTTTTATTTTTTTTTTCTTTATTTATGACTTCTTTGCTATTTTGAGATGTTTATGTGAGGGAACCTGGAAATTCTGATAGCTGGATGAGAGGTGGGGAGCAGCTTTTAAATGCAGGGCAGATGTTCAATGTGGAAACTTTAGGGGTCCAACATCCTGCAGGAAAACATTCTGGAGCTTTTAAGAGGTAAAGATTTTTTTCATGTCACAGAATGGATCGGGGTGATTTGAAAGATATGTTTGTTATTGGCTTGGATATGAGGGGATGATTTGAACTTCTCTGTCTTCTTCTAGATCACTGGTTGTTCTTATCCTACTATTTTGCTTCTCCATCCCACAGTGAGTTTGGGCTAAATACTGTAAATTGTGTTTTTCCTTCATCACATACCTGGCTTTCCTAGCTGGATGGTCATGTTCATATTATCTGCAAGGGAAGTTGTTGCTAACATTGATTATTTAAATGTTGATCATTAACTTTCAAACTTCCAGACAAATATATGTGGGAGAACTCCTAGGTTTGTGCTTGTTCAGGCTCTGCTCATATTTAAATGGTATTCTTTTTAACCCTCAGACAGAAATTCTTGCTTTTAAATGTAAAATTCAGAGCTAGCTGTATGAATCTAGCAGGTGATACAGATATTTGGAATAAAGAGAGGGACTCTTATTGTAGTGGAATACAAAGTAACACAGTTTATTGCCCATGAATACTCGGTGATAAAATAATCTTTGAAAAATATGCCAAAAATGATGAGTCTCTGAGAGAATGCCAGTAGCATGTGCCACTGGAACTGGAAGGATGAGACTACTATGTAGGAGGAATGTGTAATAAGGACATACTATATTACAGAAGTTGCAAGATGTTGCAACCTCATCAACCAGCTCTAAGCAGTACTGATGCTTCTGAGTATATGAGGCAAAACCAGCATTTGCTGTGATTCAGGTGATCTATTTGAGAACGCCTGGGGTTTGGGAGTGCTGTGATGCTGCTGAGCTGAGCTCTGAGCTCACGTCAGCCCTCCAGGTTAGGGCAACAGAGCTGCTTTTCACTCGGGTGGCTGGCTAGCAATGAAATCTACAGAAGCACAGGGCTGTTGGTCAATGGATAATTTCATATTGTATCTTACTCAATGTTTTTGAAAGCCATAGGTAGATAAGAAAACTCATGGCTTTATTTTTCTTAAAGAGCTGGAATGTGGATGTCTTAAAAAATTTAGTTCTTAGTGGAATTGGACTTCTACCTTGCTTAGCTGCACTTGAAAATCCACTGAGGAAGCACAGAACACCTGTCTTATTGTCTATGGTGCTTCATATTGCACTGTACGTGCTTGACTTAATGAAAAAAATAATTAACTTACTCTTGATTAACAAAAGTTACTTTGCCTTGCTTTGTTTGGTAAAGGAATGGTGCCTCTCACCGTGGAATGATGGATTAGGCTGTTGAATATCCTTTTAATGTACCTATTACTTGTCTGTCTCTTTGTAGAATTACAACATTAAGGTACATAATAAAAGCTTTATTTATAAGTTGAAGTGTGGTGTTAGGAAGACTCCATCAGCACAATTACAATCCAAACTTGCAATTTAGTGAGGTCTCTGAAGTTTGAGAAGTAGGTTTCAATTCTGAGGGAAAGTCCATGCCATGCAGTGCTGGATGCTGATGCCCTTCAAAATGTGATGTGGCTCATCTTTATTGTAAGGTCATTCTTGTTTGAAAATATAATTAGGTGACTGATGTGAAAGATGAAGGCTAACAAGTCAGTCCTAGTCCTTTCTGCTTTCTTGCCCACCATACTAAACTGTACTACTCTGTTACTCTTCAGCAGTATTTCGATGCTAAATGTGGACTGTGAGAAGGAGACACCCACTTTCACTGTAAGGTGGAGTTTGAACTGTCTCCTTGCAATAGAAGGAAATGAAGTTTGTCTTATGTTTGAGACATAGTAGCTAGGTGCTATTAAATGACACCAAATTTATGTAGACTACTGCAAAGTAACTGGGTTTTTAGGCTTCCAAGATTTGGAAAAGAATCCAGCAGTCTTTACATAAAATAAGGTTTAGAAGTGATTTTCTTGTGATTTCACTGTGCAAAACAGAACCGAGCTGTAATTTTAATAATTAAGTCTTGAGTATTCACTATTGTCAGTGGATGGCTGTGTTGGATGGTAATATGTGTAAATATGTTGGTTTAATTTAGTAGTTGGATCTAGGAGAAGACAACAGGAAGGCAACACAATAGTCTGGATAAGCAATAATGCTGCAAACATGCTACAGACAATAGTCGATCTGTCAGCTGTGAAGAGATGACTTCCAGCCGGCTCTGTAAGGGTGGGAGCTCAGTGATCAAAAGGGCACCAAACAGGATGGGTAACAATCAACTGAGGGATTTTATTTTTTTTTAATGTGATATTTTAAAGTGATTAGAATTATTTTTATTGGGGGGAAAGTGTATTTGAGTGTATTTAAACTCCACATTTAATACTTTGAATAATTAAGATAATCTTTTCTAAATATACTTTAAAATCCCACTGCTTGTTTGCCACTAAAATTTTAACAAATAAGATGCTGAATTGAACCTAACACTGATGAACTAATGACAATATAGCTTTTGACAGTGGGGTTTTTTAATCATAGTGTGGATACAACTGTTTTGATGATTCCACACAGATTCTCATCTTAGAATGAAAGATGAAAAAGCAAGAAACCTTCTCTTTTAATGTTCTAGAGTAATAGCCTAGAGAGCTGATAGGATGAGATCCCCATGTTCCTAAAAGTATTTAGCATTGGTGCTTACCATCAATATCAATTTAATTCAGATTACTCTAAACCCTTTTTTTAAAAGGAGATAAAATAATGTCATGTAACTTCTGCCCATGTGCAGTTCGAGATTAATATGAATGTAAAATTCTATTTTAGAAAATGTGCTATATCTCATTCACCATTTTCTGAAATATTGTTCTGATTATTTAGTATAGTAATCTTGGGTAACTAAGCTCAGTGAAGCAGAAACCCAGATCTTACAAATACTCAGAAAATGAGGGGAAAGAGTCTAAACATGAAGAAACTGTTTTTAGACATATGGATGCCTAAAAACGCCAGGGGAACAAAAAAATGAATAATCTCTATAGGGGAAAATGAGAGTTGAATGTAATTCAGGTATTTTAAAATTATTAAAAGTATAGCTTTTACAGTATCTTCCTTTTTACCAAAGCAAGGAGCAAAATGTTGTGTATGAGGCTATAAGATATTGTGATAAATTGTAACTCAACCTGTTTCTCTATGCAAACCAGAATGCTGTCTCTCATCTTCTGCTCTGAGTGCTGCACTTCCAAAGGCCAACACTGTTTTTGATGAGTGCTGGTATAACTGATGGTGGAACCTATGCATAGAAACAAATAAAAAGGGGGACTTTTGCAGAATCAAACAATTGATTGGAAGTATCTGTAGAAGGTTAAGTAAAACCTTTATGATATTAGTTGGACAATGACTGACACTTTCTTCTGTGATTTCATCTTTGATAGCTAAAGGTAGGAACTATCCCTGAAAGCATAGATGAGAATTGGGAAAGTCAGTCATTTGTTGATGTTTTACAGATGAGGATTTGGAGCAGACAGAGATGAATTATTTGTATGAAGTTGCCCTGAAAGTTGGAGGACATGGTGATTAATCCTGGTAGTCTGTCTAGACTGGTGGCTTTATGCTGGGAAATAAAGAGGTGCCTGCACGGCTGCAGCTTGAGAATTCCCAGCAAACTCCTCAAAATTTAAATGAGGCAGATATGTTTTCATGAGTGGGTATATGGCAATAGAATGTTTTCTGTATGGATCAGATATACCTAGGAAGGATGTCAGAGTATAGAACTACTGTGTTTCTTTTCAAATTTGCTTCTTGAGTAGGAAATGTTAGTGTTCGTATCTTCTGTTTTAATTGTCCTCTCTTCCACATTTAATGTTATTTGCCTGAGTGGAAATAATGCAGATAGTGATGTAAAGGTCTCTTGTCCTCCAGCACATTTCCTCAGTTGAGAGGATCACAGAGCAGGGTAAGAGGACAATTGATTGTGGTTAGGGAGGAGGATAGTGGTAACGATTTGATTTGTCCCAGTTACATTGTGAGTGTGTCTCATTTGCCAGACGTTGATGGTACAAACTAAATGGTTATTGGTTTTGTGCTGTAAGTTGGTTAGTTTCCTCTGGCAGAAATACAGTAACTAAAGTAGTTGTTGTTCTGTACATGCCCCTGAGAATGGGCAAGCCTCCCTTTCCTGATGGGCAAACTGGCACTGCGTTTTTGGGGTGAAAGAGGAAAGTTGTGGCCTTCAGGTGCTTAAGAGCTGCTGCCGTTTGGATTCCTGGATGGCAGCTGTGTCGGGGCGGCACGTTCTGCTGTGGCCATGGCCGCTTCTTAGAGTTGGGGAAAGATGTGGGGTCTGCTGCTAAAATTCACTAAGGAGCGCGTTTGCTCACTCCGGTTCTTTACATAAGCAGCACCCCGAGATAACTTTTACCGGGGTCGAGGGCAGCGAGCATCCGGCAGCGCAGAAGTGAGCGGTCCCGGGCCGGGTGCGGCCGAAGGGTCTCTCGGCGTCTCCAGCAGGTGGAAGAGGCGCTGAAGGCCTCGGGCAGCGCGCACCGCCCCCCGCTCCCCGCCTGGCCCCTGCGGGAAGCCGAGGGGCTCTGGGTGTTCCCCGAACCCGGCCGCCCTCGCCACTGCCCGCTCCCGGCCGGCGACCTTCTCCGCCGTGGGCGCAGCGCCTCGCGACCCCGCCGCTGCCCCTTTAAGTCCCGACCTGCCCGGGGATCAGGTGCGCGGCCGGAGCGGTGACGTCATGTGCCGGAGGCGGGGCCCTGGCGCCGGCTCCCGCTCCCGCGCTGCCTGCGCCGACGGACGGGGCAGCGGCGGCTGCGCACGTGCGTGCAGGGCGGCGGCGGAGCTGCCTGCACGCGGGTGAGTGCCCGCGGGGCCGGTGCGGGGAGCGGTGGGTGCGGCCGGGAGCCGGGGCGGCTGCTCGGCGCGGGGCCGCTGTAGCAGGTGCCGAGTGATTCCGCTGCCGGCCGTGTAAGCGCATGGGAGGTTTTCTCCTTCAGCAAACCGGGCTGGAAAAACGTGCTGCGTGCTGGGCGTTTGATTATTTGCAAGCATGATTTCTAGCTTTTAAAAACTGTTTGTATAGGCATGCATAATGTTATACGCTTCGTTTGTATTTACTCATTTAAACTATTGCTGAGATAGTGAATGAACAGCAGACACGCCTTGGTTGTTTCTGTTTCTCCCGGTGATGCATTGTGCTGTGTACCTGCTGTCTTTGGTGGAAGGTGCTCTGTTAAATTTAACTCGTGATACTTGGGTCATCAAGGCGGCTCAGAACACAGGAGTTTAGTGTCTAGGAAGGAGGTGGGGTGTCTTATAGCTGCTCTCCTCCCTTGCCCATGGTAAGACTATAGCCCATCTATACGGAGGAGGATAGTGGCCATGCCCTTTGCTGCTTAGATGGGAATGTGCAAGCCCATACAGAATTTACCCCACTGAAATCTTCATATGCACAGGAATAGCATTTGCTAGCTCTGATGAAGAAAGGCAAAGTATTGATTATGACTTTCTTTGTGGGTTTTGTTTTGTTTTTTAAATAAGAGTAGAGGAGACATTGAAACCTTTCTTCGAACATTCATTCAGTCTCCATGATGAACACACTTTTATATTTGCAGTTCTGATTTCTGGCCTAATCTGTTCACTTTTCACCAGTTAAGTTATAATTGGCAGAAACAAATAATTCCCTTGAGTAGGATTTTTTTTCCATTATCACATGAAGAAAAAGTTGGCAGGAGGTCCTCTGTCATTTTCTGGGTTGCAGAAGGATGTGACAAAGTAAAGCAAGGCTTTGTCAGGCTCGACTCTTGGCTAGAAGAAGGTCTCCCTGGTATTCTTATGCTGAAAATGTAGGCTAAGACTTCCCTTTGAAGTCTTGCATTGGAAAGGCCTATCTCTACCACATCGAATTTCGCATTAGATTCCAAAGCAGATTTAGTCTCTAAATCTACAGAGCAAGATCCTGGAGTAATTCCTCATTAAAATAAACACAAATGCTTTTATATATGGCCTTATGTATTTGTTATGATATGTGCCATTTTTAGGTTTGAATACACACCTATGAATCCATCTTTCTGCAGGTTTCTTTTATCTATTGCCTTGGTAGTGTTTCAGTCTAATCAGTATGCAATGGATGATGTTTTTACTCTCTAAATTTAGCTGCTGATGTTCATACGCTACTTGATATTCTGTAATGCTCTTTGTAATGGATGTCCTGCATGGATAAATGGGCTGCAACAACCTTTGTCCTGGAATATGCGTCATTCGAGTTGACTTATATTAACAGTGGGCTTTTAAAAGGGACGAAGTGTGCTACTCTAGCATGGTTTAAGACCAATGGAGTCTTTATGTTTGGGTATGTTGATGTGTACTTGTGCTTTGTGTGTGCTTCACACCTGAGGGAGAGGAACCACTGAGTAAATGCCACATTACTGGAGTGTTTAATCAGTACTAATTTTTTTGCATACTTATGCAGAGAGTACTGGTGTTCTGTCAGAAGCAGATTTGTTGTCCGAAGCGGGTGATTCAGCTTTAGAATGCAAGGCTAAGGTGAACTTATTGTCCAGGATTAGCCTACAGGGTGAAATCTGATCAATTACTTTTCTACCTGAAAATCTCTTTAACTGCTAAGTATATTTTTTCATTACAACACCTATTATTGTGGCAGATGTGACTTTCCATAGTTTTTTAGCGAGTGGCTCATTGTTTCCTTTGGAAGTCATCAGCTATTTCTTACCCTCCATGTTGATATTTTAATATTTTAAGTCTTTTTCATTTCATTGATCACAAAACAAAGAATAATCCTGATAATGTGTGATTGTATATACTATTGGAAAAGTCACTGGATTTTAAACATCTGTAAAAGCTTGTGTAGGTGCATGCAGTTTTAAGTAATAGTGGCTATTCTAATGAAAGAAAACATTTCAAGGTGGAAAGAAATCTTTCTAATGGCAAATTTTTTGTAGAGGATTTACTTCTAAGAACTGCAAATTAAAATCTGTTTTAAAACACTGCTTCCTTCTCTCTTCCGCTGGTGATTGGGGTTATTCCTGGAATCACCTGTGTCACTGACTTTAATTTTCAGCTTTTCAGTATCATGGTATGGATTTAAATGCTTTCGGGAGCTCTGTGCTATACATCCTGACTGCATGTCAGTCTGTCAAGGTTCAGTCATAGGACAAGAACTAAAAATAAGACACGGTGGGAAATAATTAGTGCAGGAAATTTTAAAGCCTGTAAGATAAAATTTTGTGAGTCTCATAACCTTCTCTATAACTGTGGCTTTGTGGGTTTTTTTTCTGTTGTTAAATGAAGTGATACAAAAGTAAACTAAAAAGGTGAGGAACTGGAATACCAAAAAGGAGAAATTAATATAGGTAGGGAGAACTTTTCTTGTGAGCTAACTTTCATTTTGGTTTCACACTGATGTAAGTTAGTTTCCAAAGTGAATCTTCTACCTCCAACCTGTCATCATTTTTATGTCGGATAAGAGCCTGAAAAGCATTGGTTTTATTTGATGCAGGCTGGTGAAGCCATCTTACATAATCTTCTTTCTCAAGACTTTATTGCAAGCTTTTTGTCAAGGACCATAGCATTCCGAAGATCCTCATGTATCAAGGTTTATGTGCTGGGTGCCATAATTTAGGGTCACAAAACTATGTAAGTTCTTGATGACACTGGGAAAAGTGGATATGGATTTATCACTCCATTTATGCTTGACCAATGCCATGTGCATGCTTTGCGTAGTAAAAATTATTTTCTCCTTCCTGTCTTAGTCAAACTGTAAATTAATTCCTGAATGTCTCAGGGTCATATTTAAACCACAGGAAATGCCTTTTCCTGCAGGGAAACAAATTTTGTGCCATGCCTTTTAGGGCATGAACAGTGCATGTGTCTGCCCCACCTGCACCAGTGGTGGGAGGCTTGTCTGTGGCTTTGCACACAGCACGGCGTCACATACATTCAAAGAACATGCTTGTGATTTGACCACGAGATCCAGTTTAGTGCTTTGTTTAGTTAACAGGCATCTATGACCTATTATCTTACTTGTACTCAAGAAGACCTTTTTCCATCTCTTTTTGATAGGACGTTTATAAAACATCTCTAGGCTTTGTCCACACGCTGAGGTGGAAGTCACAAAAACCAGAATTGCTGAAATACAGTGTGATGTGTTTTGCAGTCACTGGGAATAAGTGTGCAATAGAACTGCTTTTCTTGGCCTTGTTTTGGTTTTAGGAGTCTAGTAGCATCAAGAAATTTGTGGTATTTGTTGGGGTACCTCTTTGGTAAAGCGTGATATTTTAGTTCCTGCTTCTGTTTGGTAACCTGTAAACCCCAGCTGTTCTGTAGATTCCAAACCTCCCAGTGCTACAGGTAGAACTAGTTTAAAGCGCTGGGTTAGAATTCCTAGATGTAAAAAATCAAACTGTTAGCAGGATGTATTCATAATGATGTGCTTGGATTACTAGTGTTTTGGTTTTTTCTCAGTGTTTTTTTGAGTCATCAAAAAGGAGACTGGTTTTAATAGAAGTGCTCTGCCTTGGGGTACAGACATAAGAAAGAAGACAGCTTTTTTTTCAGTTAAGTGGAAAATACTGAAGGTGTATACAAACCGTATATGCAAACTGGTTATACTCCTAAAGTTGAAGGTGGGTCAGATAAATTTGTCAAATCATAAGGTTTGGAACGAGAATTATGGTGATAGTGCTTTTGATAGCTGATAGCTGGGCTTCAAATACTAAGGAATTCTTTCCACTTCACTGCTTCCAAGATTGTTTATAAAGCTGGTTTAGACTACAGGCCACAGCTTCTCAAATAATTTAACTGGTACTACCACCTCAAGCTGCCCCTCACAGATAATGTTTGTGAAGCTATATAGAGAACATTGTGGAACAGATCTGACTTTGAAATAACCTGGCCTGTCTTTCCACCTGGTTGCTGTTTACTCCAACGAGATTGTCTCTGTGGCTACATGAGTGCTTGTGTTGCTATATTGGAAGGGATTGTGCAAGGATGACAGTGAGAGGCTAAAGGAAAGTGAAGGGCATAAAAATTCTGGCCTCCATTAGCCAGTCTCGGCATAGTCTTGAGAAGTATTTCTGTTCTCTGTTGATAACTAACAACACAACAGTATATTTGGTTATTCTTTAGAAATACTGGGAAATGGCAAAAATCCCTTTTTACTCCTCTGGTAATTTACAAGCTACTTGACTAGCTCTGGGTAACCTGATTTTTATAAAAGAATAGTGCAGATGGTAAAGGAGAAAGCCGTATTGATTTATATCATTTTTCATTATATGAGTCCATTTGGCTTTGAGGCCGTGTCCACCCTACCAAAGCAAGCTGTGTTGATGAAGTGAAATCAAGATCTTGCTGTGTTTTTTCCCTTCCCTAGACAGTATTTAAACAGTTGTCTTGCCATGTGGAGAAGGTCAGCTAAGTACAGCATATGTGTTTGCCTAATATATTTGAACACATTGCCTTAAAGTTTGTTGGTCTGTTAGATTGAGGGTTTTTTGATGGCGTTTTTCCCTCCTTGAAAAATGCACTGCTGAGGTGGGAACATGAACTTCTCTTCCCCAATCCACTCTCTCCACCCTCCCTACCCCCAAGAAAAGAAATTGTTGATGGTCACTGCTTTGTATCCTCTTCACACAATTAACTTTTTTGACCTCAAAGGTTTTCAATGAAGGGGGCAAACTTCTGTTCTCAGCTTCTTAAAAGTCCAGGGGATATATATAATGTAAATTAACCCCCACTGTTCTAGAAGAATGCACTTACTTGAAACAAAGGGGCTAGAAAAGATTAACCAGGAGTTTTAATTTGCAGCAGTTGTTTTGAAGTGATCTTTCCTGGAGTGCAGTGTGATGTTAACCTAATGCAGTTTCACAGTGGCTGCTTCAGAAAGGGTGCTGAGTCTCAGCTGGATGTTCCTGCTCTCTCCTTGCTCGGCCATGTGGTGTATCTGCTCCTGGTTGAAGTGGCTCATGCAACTGGCTTGCAGCTCAGCACAGTGCTCAGGAGCAGTGGGAGCGTGAGGCTAGGGAAAGTAAACAGGCTGACACAGTCTGGTGTTTCCCACAGTTAAATGAAACCACACCTTTACTCCTGCTGCCGATTGCCACACAGGCATCTGGCTGCAGATGGAGGAGCACCTTTGTTATCTGGGTAAGAGAATCTAACTTCAGGCCACTGTCAAGAGGCATTGTTCACCAGGCCTGCTTTTCTGAAATCTGAGTGTGCTAGCTGATGAAAAAAATAACCCTATAATTTTTATTTTCATTGGCAGAGTTGTTTTTTCTTACTTATCACCATATACTAGCTCATTTTGCAGACTGCCAAGTGTTGGTATAAGGGGCATGTGGCAGTGAACGGATCCACTCTGGCAGCAGCTGCCAGGTTGGCATAACTGTATCGTAAAACACGTTGTAAGTTACCTGTGCAAGGAATTAGTGCATCTACATAGCATCTTGGCTTTGGTGGCAGAGCTCTTAGAAGAAGGTGCCATAACTGCTATTTCTCTGCTTCTGTATGCCATGTAGTTTGCTGGTCTGTGTTGTGCCAGTTAAAACTGCTTACTGCAGGACTGCTCTGTATTCTGAATAAGAAATTATAAAAATATCCCACTTCATACTTTTATTTTCTGGTTATTTTTAACCCAGATTGTTTTCATGATGCAATTTCTAAGGTGGCCCTACGCAGGCTGCCATTTGCAGAAAGAGCATCAGATGAGAACAGGAGCGAGTGATCTGTGAAAGGGCTGCAGAAGTTCCTGCCTACATCTTCTTTGTGGAAGGCAGTCAAGCATCTACATCTTCACCACATAACACTTATTCCTGACAAACTTTTTCCATGTAGACAAACCTATGGTATTTAAACTGTACTGAATGTGCTGACATTTACAGCTCTGTGAGTAGGAGTGCTGTGTTGGAAAATTATTTGAGGGTGAAGGGAAGGGCTAGCATAGCCTCTGCTGGGTAGGAAGCTACATGATCTGCAGCGGCAGAAGTAAGCTGAAATCATATGACTCTGCAGACACTGGGAGAAGAGCTGTTTTCAGTATTGAAAGAATGGTTATTGCAGGTCTGTGTCATCTATACTGTGTTTCTTCAAATTTGATTTTTTTTAAATTTTGCTTTTGTCATTTTCTTAGACAACCTCTCTTGCCAACTGTGACTATGCTGTAGGCATACATGCTGGTATGTAGAGAGGGTGGTCTGCAAATACGTTTGTTTCTCAGATTGCTGATCTCTGAACCAAAGCAGAAAAGCAAGGAAGGGAGAAAGAGATTCCAGGCTTGTTTCTGTTGCTTTCTGTCGCCTGGTTTTCCTGTCTTATTTCAGTTGGAGGCAGCTATGTGGATGGCTGTATAATTGCTAGCATTGCTATCAGGTCGTAATAGCCCTAGGGGCTGCAGTGCTTGACCAGAGCTGTTTGAGAGTTGCTGTGCTGTCCTAATTTAGGTAAAATGTTAGAAGAGTGGAAATGCTCTTTTTTTATTTCTTCTTTCTTCCTGTTTAGTGCAGAAATGTGGTAATTGCTCTGAATTCTTTCTTACTTTGGTGGCAGTGAGTCAGATGCTTAGCTGGTGTGTTGGGCAAAGCTCTCTTTTGTCAACACAGCAGTGCTGTTGTGCTTCAGCTGAGGACGTGTCCCCTTGCTTCTCTTCAGGGCATGGAGCCCCACTTGCGGTCTGAACTGTTTGACTGTCAGCAGTGCAGAGTGAAATCTTTTTTTTCTGTCTGATGCAGAGGGATTTGTTTTACTGGTAAAACATTTACCTATCCTTTGCTGCTCTATGATGTAAAAAAGTTTTAATTTTAGGTGTAATGGACGCAAAACTGATCTTACTTTAAAGAGAGCTTCTAGAACTAATTTTCATGCTTTCTTCACACACTGAAGTATTGAAGAACTGGATATTGTTTAGACAGATAACTGTTAGTCTCCACTGTCTATGTGCTGAGGAGCTGTGTAAAACAGTGTCAAAACAGGTATTTAAAATGTCTACAATTTGATCCATATTTCTAGTAGTAAAGCTGAGAAAGAGTTTTGAAATGATGGAAACTGAGGCTGATGCAAATAGGAATTTTTAAACATCAGTACTACAGAACACTTGGTGTTACTGATTTAGGTGCTTCTGCCATTTCATGAGCATTGGCCCACACCACCTCAGCAAGGAAATCGGTGGAGTTACAGGAGCATCTATGTGCTTTTTGTGTCTGAGGAGGAAAGGTGAATGCTTCGTCCTTTGAAATGAGGAGGAGAAAGAGAGCATAGAGACTTGTGTTTTCTCTGCAAGGATGCTTGCCAACCTCAAATCATTGAGCCCTGGACATAATGCCATTTCAACAGATGGACTTGCTAACTCCTGGTCAGACTTGTACGCATAGTTGAAAGGAAACCTACAGATCCAAGTAATAGTGTGAGACACCTGGAAGACTCTGTCACGTTTTCTGTATGATAAAAATGAGGATTGGCATATTGCTCTTGCCTGGAAAAGGTCTGAGTTGGTGTTGCAAACTGTGCTTTTAAGTGGTTTGGCTTCCTTGAAACAAGCTGTTTGAGGAAAGAGTGCTACAGAGTTGAAGTGCTTTTTTAACCACACACAGTTGTGGAGCAGGTTTTGAGCCCAGCATGATTACTGAACATTGTACTGCTTTTTGTTCACAATTATGCAACTATTAGTACACTTTAGAAAATTATTTTATTTGAAATTTGCATACATAAATCTAAATCTTATTAAAAGAAAAGGCACGTAGAAGCCACTGCTTAGAATATTGTGCTTTTGCTGTAGCTTTTTCATTTCATGTTCTAACTCCTATTTTTGTCTCACCAAAACTCTATCATTATGGAAAGACATAGTTAAAACTTGGCTCAGCCCCTTCTATCCTGCAAGACTGGATTGTTCTTAAGGCAAACTGATTTAATTGTATTCCAACTGCTTCCTTTTTGCATTGTTTTTTTTTATTAGGTAAACGGTCCCAGTGGGGATACTATCTTCAATACCTTGTATGGTCCAAAGCATTATTATTATATTTCAATCTGATTCTGTTTGTTAGCATTATATCGTGCTAGGACAGAAAGACAATAGTGTGCATTGTTTGTTTGTAGCATAACCAAAGTTTTCTTTAAAGTTATTTTGATCTTGGATATACAGTAGCTCTCTCTGCCTATGCTATGAATGTTAGAAGAACAAATCAATGCTGAAGGTGGGTGGCTCCAGTGTCCTGGAGCTGTACTTTAAAAGAGCCTGGAAATAATCAGTGCTAATGCTGCTTCAGAGTTTAAATAACTGGGCTTATGAGAGGTTTTGGGAGTAGGAAGTTGTTTTTCTGAACAAACTTCTTTTTTTCCTTGATTGGTATCACTGGCTTTGAACCACAGGGGATGGTTCCAGGAATTGTCCTGCAATAATTGTTCTTTGAAAAACCACTTTTAAACTTGCATTGCAACCACAGGGCTCTAAACCAAGGTATTAAAACTGAAGCCATCTTTTTGAGCTCTTTGCATTTTTTCTTGTGACTTGTCTACATGTCACTCCTGGTTATCGACCCCTCCTATGAGAAGACATCCTTCAGGTTTAGGGAAGCAGTTTGCAGGAGCATTGTCAGCACCCTTGTTGCACTGAGGGGCCGCTGCTGTAAAATGAAGGTATCTCTTACTGCCCTGTCTCCCCTTCCTCTGCCCCGAGTCCAGTCTCCCCTTTCCAGAGGGCTTGGAAAACTTTCCTCCCTCTCGCCTGGCCCTGTTTCCGAAGGGAATTGTTGGTAACGGGGTCGGGCCTCTGGCCTTATCTGTGCTGTCAGAGCTGCCTGCCTGGTAGGTGGCAGTGGGGGCAACGCTTTTCAAATGAGACTTTCCTGTGCTGAGGGAGGCCCTTGTGTTTTTGTTTTAACAGCTTCCCATTGTTTGAAACAGCAGGTTGTCCCCTCCCACACTATTCCAGCTCTTTCCTCCTCCCTTAAGTAATTTTTCCACGCAAGTATTACTCAGGGCAGTTACTCTAGCAGTGGGTCCTCTGAGAGTTTTCCCAACCCGCTCTGGTCTCCAGCATTTGTTGAAATACCAGTGTGGAGTTCATACAGTAGAAGGTGGCTTCTGAAGGTAGGTCATTCTGATTTTTAAAAATCTGTTGTTTTAATTCAGTGTCACCACTGCTGTGACGTGACTGGTTTTTTTGATTGAATCCAAGTTGTCACGGGAATTCTTTCCTATATATGGTATTGAAAGGTAGAAAAATACTGCTTTTCCATGTGGATTGTCTTTATTTACAAGTTGAAAGAACAGTTTGCTTTTCAGTATTCTAGTCCTGCTATCTAATGGTGTTTTGTATGCATAAATTTTATTTATGTTCTACCTGTGTGAAAGGTGCTTTCTAAGACATAAGCTACCTCTTCACCATACTGTAGCTTCTGACTAATAGTATCCATGATAAATTTGAAGATGAAGGCAGTTGGAATCTCTTCTCAGCTTGATGTTTGTCACAGCATTTAATTCCCCATCCCTGTTACTTTACAGCTTAACTATTACCCAGTCAGAAGATCTCAGGATTGTTTTTGGTAATTTAGGTGCAGTTTGGCTTCCCTGTACTTATTTATTTCTGTGTTAGAAAGCTGATAATGAAATGAGATATTAAATATCTGTAGAACTTTTATTTTAATTTGTGGAAGTCAACTTGCTTTGGCTGGTTTCCTGATCCCCTGCCCTCTGTAAAGTGTTTTGTTTCCAAAACAAATACTAATTATTCTGTGAATTTTGGAAGTCTACCACTTTTATTCCATACTTCTCACTGCTTCATCTTAGCATGAAGTATGTCTTTGTTTAAATTTGTAGATTTGAAAAAAAATGCAAGCTATTTTCATACATTTGGTGATACTAAGCAGAGTTTTTAATTCCACAAAATGATAAATCTGATTCTACAGTTTGTCACCAGAGGGGGAAGAAAACAATCTTTGTATCATTTCCGCTGCTCATCGTTCAGTATAATAAACATTCTGCCTGTTCAAATGCATTCCTTTGTGGTTTTGGGGGTTTTTTTGTTGTTTTGTTTTGGTTTTTTTTATGGAATAACTTCCTTGTAGTCCCTCAGTGTTTTAGGCTGCCTGAGATACTGATTGTAGTGTGCAGAGGCGGGGCTCAGCAGGTCCACACCTGGAAGAGGAAGTCCAGCTCTCCTTGCTCTGGCTATAACTCCTTGTTGAGTTGATTCAGGTCACTAAACCAGTGGGAAATAAAGGAAGCTACTCTCCTCCCCTCTTCCCACCCTCCCCCAAAGTACTAATTTTGTGAGCTGAATTTGCTCCCATGAGCCAAAGGTCAGAGATGTTAACTGCCCACCCCAGAGCACTGGAGTGGAGAAAGGGGAGTGTGCTCTTCCCTACTCTAGTGGCTATGAGATTTTTGGGTTCATTTGTTATAAAAAGGTTACTCTGAGACATTGTCTGTCAAAGATGATAGGTCCTTTTCCTAATACATTGTACTGGGTGGGAGTAGAGAAGCCTTAGGCTTTTTTTTTTTTTTTTTTTTTTNNTTTTTTTTTTGGTGGCAGTTCAAGAAACCTCTTGCTCTTCTTTGACAGAGAGCTTGGTAAACACGCAGGAGTTTGTGTTTTCTGAAGTTGTTAATTTGTAACATAGTTATGCCTGTAGGTTATGACAGTAATTTCAGAGTTTTAGGCCGGGTTAGAGGGTTCCCTGTCTAGGGCCAGAGAAACATGAAAAACAGCCAGAGGAGCAAAAGAAGCAGACTGTGGTGGCTGTCACGATGAACAATGGTTTTGGCACACCTGCTGCCTCACTGCTGAGCTTCTCCATGCTTGGCAGGAAAGGAGCGATTTGGAGGATAACCAGATAGTTTTGTAGATGTTTTTGATATGTTTCCATCTTCTCAGAGGGAGAGAAAACAGAAGCACTGTCTTTGTAATGTAACAAATGGCTGGTGAAGGCTGGCACCATCAACTTTTGGGGCAGGATTTAATAATGCACTTAGAAATGGGAAAGTCAATATTATGCTAGACCCAAGGGTCCTTAGAAGCAAATGCATGGAGACTGACGTACCACGGGGAGGGGGAATAGTGGGATACAGTCAAAGCAATGTGTTAGAGAAAATTATGCTCATACTACCCGTCTGAATAGATGTAAACATATCTATGTACTTTTGTTCAAGAAAAAATGAGATTCTGTAGTAATCAAGAAGCAAAATGAAGAGAACTGGAACAAATGCATTTGTAGGAAGGTTTTGCAGTATGACACAGTTTTTGACTCCACCAAGAGCCAAGTGATGCTGGTCAGTTGCTGTTTCTCCTGGGAGTTGTCACGGATGTAAGCTGAGAAACAAGATTACTTCTCCCAAAGAATAGTGTGTCACAGCCATGTCATTTCATCCATTTTCCAGTTACGTCTTTTCAGGTTCTGACTTTTTGGATCATAATAGTAGTCTTTTTAAATGATGCATTAATATCTGTGAAATTCCACAAGTTTTCTCTAAGTTTCTTGTGTACTCGGTTCCACAAGTGGCTGTATTACTATTGCTGTCCTAATTGGCGAGTACCTCAGTCACCAGTGTGTATTGGAATTGGAGAACCTTTGGGGACTAGATAAAAATGAGAATGCTAAAAAGCTAGAAAACCTTCCTTCTAGTCTAGCAAAGGAAATATATCTAACACTGCACATTTTGACTCAAGCTCAGAGCAATTTAGCTTCAAATTGAGTGTCTTCAGTCCTGATTGACAAGAAATGTAAGATTTTTTCCAGGCCAGCAACTTGGTTGCACGTGCGTGCACACATGTATGATTTATTTTATTAATCACAGAGGAAGGATGTACAGACTCTTAATCTGGATAGAATATTCTTATTTTTTCCTGTCTCTCTTACAGGTGTGTTTAAGGAAGTGTTATGTGTTGTAATGCTGGTTAAGCAATGGATACTACTACTAATAATAGTAACAGTGTGTCTGAATGCTTTCTTCTAATATTGAAGGAAAATTTTGTAATTGATTTCTCAACAAAGCATATATTGTGGTGTAATGAAGTGACTGAAAATAGCATCCTGGTGTGGTAACCCTTCTTGATAAGGATAGCTTTCACAGATGTTGACTTCCCAGATGTAAGGTGAGCATTCCTTGAAGGCTGATTATTCCAAGGGAGAGGACTTCTAAACATGACAGTGTTTGGTTTTGCATTTTTATTGCCTTGCTGGCTTTCTGGTTCTGCATCTGTTTCTGTACCAAGTTGCTTATCTTCCTTAGGCCTTCTTCTGCCAAGCACAAGAATTATATCCCTTCAGTAGCTTTTTTGTGTCAGCAGTGTATTGTCTAGGGAATTCTGTAGAAAGCAAGTTATATTGTGCATCATTACAATGCTTGGAGACGTGAGCCTGAAGCAGTATCAACAAGTCTTGTCCTAACGGGATTTGACAGGAGACAGGGGCAATATGTGGCTTGTGACTCTGCTGTGCAACTGGAAGGTGAAGGCTATGTCCTGTGACCAGCTCCAGGTGATGCTGGTGTGGGGGTGGCTGTGCAATCTGGACTGGGGCCTGTGGGAAGAAGTAAGCCTTGGAGACAATCTTGGATTGCCATAGCAGGATATGGAGTCCTCCATGGGTTTGAGGTGGACATGTCTACTCTGTCTCCTGTGGTGAGCGCCCAAAAGACTTGAAAGGTTTTTAACATCAAAAAAGCCAAATTTTATTTAAATAAGTACTAGAAATTTTGTGGGTTTTTTAAAAGAGAAAATTCCAAAGAACTAGTGAAAACAAAATAAATGTAAGGTTGTGTGTGACTTTTCTGTTGCCCACTGCGTCTCTGTTTCCCAGCCTGTCTGTCAGTCACTGAGTGATCCCAAATGCCTATCAGAAATTTTTTTGTCATGTCTAAGACCAGTCATACCCTACAGTCCCTGGAGCTCTCTCTTTTGGACACCCTTGATACTCCCCAAAGGTGACAGGGCAGAATAAGGCTGATTCCCAGCCCCAAGGGTGCTACATGGCACAGCCAGAAACCAAACACGCTTATCATCCTGAGACCACATTACTTCCCAATCCCCTGCTGTGTGCCTAAAGCTTCTGTCATCTCTTGCCTGAGACCTTTCCCCAAAGCTTCTCTGTGCTCAACCCCCAATCCCATTCCCCGAGGCACTCTACTTGAAGGGATGAGACACCAGGGTACATGAGACACATCAGGGATGTGTCTCAAGGGATGAGATATGGGTACTTCTCTCTGCAGGGTGGGGGGAAAAGATCAGTTGCATACACAGAATATACCAGTTTAGGATGCTGTGCTTTCTAAATTTCATGTGTTCTGGGCTGGACTAAGCCAGAAGCTGTGTAATCCTTTGTGCTTGACCTTGTAGCAGTCCAGGGAGTTGCTGTTGGAAGGGTACACGTTTTCTGCCAGACACACGTTATCTTTCATTTCACAAGTGGTTTTGGCCATTGGTGCAGGATCGGATCAGGGAGAGTAACCGAAGTAGCTGCTTGCTTTTCAGTAGGGCTCACACCCACAGCAGCATTGAAACAGTTGAACCGCTGCTGAAAGAAGTGAAACTGAAGTAAATAAATATCCTTTCGTTTGCAGTCCAGACTGAAATCCTATTGTCTGAAATTGAGCAAGGCTGCTGTTTTCTCTAGCTTACTCCTTCAGTGTTGAACTCAGTGGCTTTAACATTTGTTATTGGTTTGGTGCTTTGCAGTGCCTCGTTTTTGGGTACCGGGGCATGTGTACATACCCTCAAACTTGGTCTTTTTCATTCTTTTTTAAAATAACAAGAACAACAAAAAGTTTTATTGAGGGTGTTTTCCTCTCCACATGTACCAGTTAGTTAAATAAATGGTCTTATAACTTCCCTGGGCATCCACAGAATTGTGTTTTAATTTCATATTTAACAAGCTTCCTCCAGTTGCAAAAAGGGAAACTCTTTGTGAGCTACCTCTTCGTGCTCTTTTTCTGCCAATGAGCAACCTGCAAATAATGCGGAAAGGCTCCTTTCATGGTATCCACCTCCTCTTGAGCACTTCCTGGTTTTTTTGTAAGGAGCTTCTGGTGACACTCAGTAGTGTCATTTCATCGCCAGGCAGAGAAAAAATAAATCAAAGCTGTTGACATCATTCTTCTTTTTCTTACCCCAGCACCCAACTGGTCTGTTCAGCTTGTATTATATTGCATTTGCACAGCTTCTGCTTCTCTGACCCATTAGGACAGAGCCTGCTTGTACTTAACAAGAGTCTCTTTCATGCTTTGTGGATCTCTCTAGGCCACAGTAGGACACAAAATTAATTCCTTTTGCATTTGGTAGTTTCAAAGTACTTTTCTGGTGAAGATGAAATAACCTTTCTGAATGAAAACAATAACATCATCTCCATAAGCCTGGCTTTGATACAAGGTAATTGTGTCATTGTTTCTGTGTTTTATAGCATGAACTGCAGCTTTTTTTTTTGCCAGCAGATGCCAATATTTGAAGATACTAAAATCTGTAAGGAAGGAGTTGTATAAAATTTTAAAATCAGTATGGAAAATAGTTCATTATGGTAGTGCCTGGTAAGACTTACAGAAACAGTCACAGTATCTCTGAATTTTAATTTAGAAATTTGAATTCAGACTTTGATTTCAAAGAAGCCAGAGTGGAACTTTGTGTAAGTTCAGGTGCAAATCTTATGGCTTCACCTTACTTTTAGTTCTAAACATAAAATGAAAGATCCATATTTCAGAAAACTTGTTTATAGGATACAATCTGATTTGCATACAAGGAACTTCCATCTGTGTATACTGTGCATATTCTGTAATATTTTTAGTTTCTGAAATGTATTTATGACAAATATGCTGTATACAAAAATCAAAGAAAGTACCTTTTGCCTGTTACAGCCATCTACTCCAAATTTTGCATAGTGAAATAGGCTGAACTGGATATTAAGGCTTTTTTACAACAACTTGGTTAAAAAAAATGGGTGTTTTTTGTTCTTCAAAATATTTATTTTAGTACATATTTCAAAATGTCTTATACCAGAAGAATTTAAGCAGAGTAAATTGTCTAGTTGTAAAGGACTTCTCAAGTAAAGTAAAAATTCAGGTAACGGAGGTAGCTGCACATCCTGTTTTACAAGGGCTCCTTCCCTGTGTTTGCAGGAATCAATAGGTGACTTTGCCTGTATTTGATGTTTAGCTGTGAGTTCAGGACTGTTGTGCCTTAGTTGTTGTTATCCTCTCCTTTAAAACACACAGCACAGTGCAAAGTGGCTGCTGCCTTTTTGGGATGGTGTAGTGGGCTGGGACTGCAGCTGAGGAGAGGCACACCGTGTCCATTGATGCTGAGTCGGCCACCAGGTCGGGGCTGGGGTGCAGGAGCCACAGGGAAGCCATGGCAGCATATTGCAAATGCTTTATTTGCTAGTGTGAGACAAGAGCACCAGGTGCAAGTTTGAGATGTAAAGTTTTGAGGTTGGGTCATGTCTGTTTGCTTCCTGTTTAAAAAAGGAGAAAAAGAAAAGCCCAGCAAACCTCATCAGCTTGCACAGTCTTTTCCTCTATAATGTCCCTAACTGCACTGATCGGGTGTTTTCTTGTGCTGGTCTTCTGGTTGCATGGAAAACAAGAAATTGAGCTTTGAGTTCTGCTGCCCCTGCTCATCTGTTCCAGGTTGCTGAGGAGGTGTTTTACTCTTCCCATTTGCTATTAACTGATGTTGAATTATGGGATGTTTTGATTCACTGAATTTTTTTTCTTGTGGTATGTGCAAGTGTTTTTCCTTCTCAGGTTCTGAAGTCTTCAGTGGGTTTTGCAGGAAAATGCTTCTGTATACAAAGCTAAATGAATCAAAAATGAGTTGCCCTGTTCTTGTTAGTTGTGCTTATTCCTCTAAAACTAAATAGTAATGATCTTAAACTTGAGCTGAGTATATTTAAGTGCTTATGCATGTGTGTGCACACTCGTGATTCTGCTGAAGTGTTATTTATAGCTATACAGCACAGATGACTGCTTAAAAAAGAGGAATAATCAGCGTGTTGTGGATGCTGGGTGCATGGGTTTATATTTTTATGTTGAAATATTAATCTATATAATGTTTCACAGTGCAGCAGCACCCCTTCTGCTTGTCAGCTTTAACAAGGCAGGAAAAAAAGATGTAAGCATTTATTACTGGGACCCAGCACAATCATCTTAAACTTCTGCTTGCTCTTTCTTCACTCTCTCTGCCTATGCTTTGTTTGCATGAGTCTCTCTATACTGCTTTAGTTTTGCACTTTAGTATGTTATTAGTCTGGCAAGACTGTGAATGTTAGAAGCCACCTTGATGTGTGATAATGGTGGTATAGGTAAAACAAAAAATACAGTGAATTAATAGTTTGAGACTAAACTATAACTATTATTTTAATACCAAATAGTATCCTGAGCTAAGGGAAAAGAGGGAGGGAGTAAGTGCTTTTATGGTGCTATCATATATATTGTCCGGCCCCAGCTGTTGATAATGAGGGAAGTGAGAATTTTGTCTGCCTGTTCTCTGTGGAGATTTTCACTATCCAGTGGTATCAGAAAGTCCATTATGTGCCTGTGTTGAGGAACCTGATTGCTGCCCTGGATGTCATCTTTCCCCTTGAGTTCTACCTAGAAAGAACAGTGCATTGCAGTATTTGACTGAGATTCTTAACATGTCATTGGAAAGGCTTATTTTTCTATCCAAAGGCTGTCTGTTTGGTCAAAATCTATTGCTATTCTCAATGTGTTGCTGCCTTTGCTGAGTCTGCGTTGTCTTTCCTTTGAAATTGAAGTACTAATGGTGATAAGAGTTTTTGCTTGTTTTTTGCATTTTTTTTCTTTGTTTTTCTCCATTTTTGCTTACCTGTAGCTTTTATTCTATGTGAATGTGCATGTATTAACACATTCAGTTGTTTCAAATGTTACTGAAATCAAGATACAATGAAATAGTGTTTAATGAAACGGAGGGATTTGTGGTGCTGTAATGTGAACAGCGTATGATTTGGGAGTTGATTGCCACTGACTTCCTTTTAAAGTAAGGAGAGGGGTGTGAAGATTGGCAGGAGAACTCATAACAAGGTAGCTGTTATAGAAAAAGAAGATTTCTGTTCAGCAGTGAAAGTCTGCAAGGTCAGTAAAAGAATGGCAGCAGGATTTTAGGATTTAAGAAGCTGTCAGTCATTAAGCCTTATGTTGCTGAATACCACTGACTACTTCTGAAAGCTTCTGGGAACTCATTAGTCATTGTTGGGCTGGAATTTGCAAGCCAAAGTAGAAAACTTGTTTTATTGGGTCAGTGTTATTATTGGAAAAGAGATGAGATTATTTTCTTGTGAATAAGATGCCCCAGGAAAGAGGACCTTGAAATCTTGTTGCAATAGCTGATGGCTGTAAAATACAGAATTTTGCAATGGAAATGTTTATTTCTGGAGAGTGAATCAAATACTGAATTCATCTTGAAGCTCCCCTTTGGAGAGCTAAGGTGAAGATTTGGAAATGGAATAACTGGCAGCAGGAGGCTGACTGAACATTTTCTAGAATCAAACCAGAACCTTCCACTTCACCATATGGTTGACAGCTGCCCTGTTCTATCTGTTATGATTTTCTGTGTTACACAGGATTGATTGGTGAAGTTTAACTACTTCTGAGCACTTACATAACATTTGAAGCTACCATGTTTTCCCTTTTTATCTGAACTCCACAAGTTCCATATGGAGCAGGATGAAAAGCTGGTTTCACCCCGCCCTTCCTCTTTGTGGAATGCCCTGCACCAAGCCTAGCGATAGGTAGGGTATTTTTTACATACAGGCTTTGGAGAATTAACTTAAATTTCATGTAGAAAGTGATGCAAAACTTCAGGATAAGTACTTCAGAAATCCAGATGTGTTAAGATGCAGGGTTTTATCATGTACAGCATCAGTCTTAAAGGGCTGGGCAGCTGTGAAGTGAAGATCTGAAGGGAGTGCAGGTTGTTTTAACATGGTTTGAATTTACTTCAGGCTGGGCAGACTTTCTTAATTTTATATTCCTTCCCTCTTCAACTGTCAGAGAAAAGTTGTTGAGATAACAGATCTTTGGGGCTGGTAACAGAAAGGGTTGCAGCTGCTTCCAAAGGATTTCAGAAGTAGGACACAAAGCTGTGGGCTCATCTGCCTTGGTTTCCTGTAACCTCCACACACAAAAACCTCCTGTGCTGAAAGTACCGTGATGCATGAGATCAGTGGTTATTAATACCATGTTTTTGATACGAGTGAAAATTTTATCTGGGGAGTGAAGTGTGTTTTGGCAATAAGCCCCACACAAAGTAAATAATGTGGCCTTTGCATCTCTAGCTCTGACCTCATCTCTCTCATTGTTTGTCTTAGAACAGAAGCTCTTTATTACTCAGTTATCCCACATTGTGCTCTTATAAATTGCAGTCTCAAAGAAGAGATGCTTTCCTCCAGAAACGTCTAGATCATCTTGCGAGTTAAGTTGTTTTCAATCAGAAAAGACTATAATGTTGGCTTTAGATATTGAGAGCTGTGTATTTGACTATTTTATATATTTTTTTATTGTAGTTTGCTTTTGAACAGTTGTCATATTGTATTAGAGCTCTTTACTGGACGTGTAATAGCTTTTCTGATTATCTGAGAGCCAACTGGATACTTTGAGTTCTCTTAACTGCTTTATTAAAGTCTAGACAGGGCTACCTTGCTCTCTCTATGAGATAAGTGACATAGTTTTTCACTATTTTAAACAAAAGTCTATGTGGTTGTAAGTTTGCACAGAAGACAGGTGTCTATCAGCTGATGCCCTTATTTCAGGAAGGAATGCAGAAATGCTTGCTAAGACTTTGTAACTCTGGAGAAGCACATGCAGGCAATTGCAAAGAAGCAGAGAGTTTCCCCTTGAGCTCAAGTAGATAGACATTTTCAACCCTCCACCATTATGGAACCTTTTGCAATTCAAAGCCAATGGCTTTCTGCTGCTTTTTTACTGTGAGAGATGCTCTTTAAAGATTTGGCCGACTGTCAGGCTTAAAGTCAAATTATTCAGATTAGGTAAGTGTTTGCAAGATTCCATTATACAGTTTTAAGAGACAGTCCACTATAGTTTTATAAAACCCACAAACATTTTAGATTAAGAAGTTGGAGAACTGCTTGCTGAAAAGAACATCTTCATGCAGTATAAAGCTATGCTTGACCCTAGCAGCTTGTAGAGTCTCACTTTGGGGTGTTTCTGCAGAGCATGGTCTCTCCACACCCCTTGTTGGTCTGAGCATTTAACAGGAACTTATGAGTTTGTTTTTTGTTTTCATGGGTTATTTGTTTGAAAGATTGATATAAGAAAATATTCTTTCTTCATAAAAAAACTTGTTCAGTCTTCTCCCTCCAGTCATTGTTCAGTTTTCTCCCACCAGTCACTGCAGAAGCAGTAAGCTATCTACCAGTTCAGAAATGCCAACGTTACCACATCAGGGAGCTGTATTCCCAAGAGGTGATTTGGCCCATCAGTATCCTGCCTACAGTTTCATCTAGTGCAACCACTAGAAGGCTGCAGGCTGGTAGGCTGTATAAATACAATGATAGTGACCAAAATTACTGCAGTTTTAGTCAAGGATGTGTGTTATCCTAGTTTGTTCACTCTTCTGTCTAGTCCCTTCAGTTTTGGCTTCCATTATCTTGTGGTGGTCTCTCAGAACAGGTCTTTGTGTCTTCTGGGAAACCTGTAGTGTTTGTCACAGGCTTGCTGTACCCTTACTCTAATGAAGTACATCTATGGATTTGGGGAAACTTTTGCTTTTAGTCTTTGCTCCAAGATCATTTTGGTAGTCTTCACTAGAAACTTTTAGCCCAACATTTGGATAATGACTTTTGCATCAGTTAAGTGGAAATGTTTCCCTGGTATCATAACCTTACACAAACTCTTGAGAGTATTTTCTAATGTGGTTCTGGGGAGTTAGCCTAAGGTCTCTGATACTCACAGCTTTGCCATAACTGTACAACACTTCACAGACTAGAAATTGTGCAGTAGCAGAATGAAAAATAAGAGTGGTATGAGTCTGTCATAGGCAACAGTGACACTGTCAGGTGCTGTCAGTTCCGCGTTCCACCCAGTAGGCACAAGTAGCACAGAGCCGGGTAATTAAGTTGTTCCTTTAAGAGGAAGACTGACAAATGGGTGTAAGCTTGACAGCAAAAGTATCCCAGGCTTTTTTTCAGTCCTCTTTCTCCCAGCATAGCAATCATGATTGAGGAAATGCATACATAAAGCAGAAAGTTCTCTGTTCTCTATTGTCCCACTTACACTATCAAAAATTTATTGGAGATAGAGATGAATGAAAATAATTGTACCATTTTGTAGTTACACTGTGTTGTCTGGGTGTGCAAAGAAATCTGTCCAGTATTTCTGGCTAGCTAAGAATCTCAAAAGTAGGACACACCCTCAAGAGGAGTAAGTCATCCCCTCTTCAGTTGTGCAGCAATGGACTTCTGTCAGGAACGTTTACCTTTAAGATTGATCACTGCCCTGTTCACTCCTTCATCTAGCCTCATGATTATTTGGTAATGGGAACTTTTTCAGTCCCTCTGTTTGTCACCTTCAAGATTGATTTTTAGACTGACTTGCAAAGCTGGCTATCCTTTGGAGTGTCTAAGCTGTAAGTGAAAGTCTTAATATTGATAACTCTGTAATTAAATATAATTTAATCCATGCAGAAATTAGCAAATATTTTCATCATTTCAGCTACATGGAGAAAGTATGTTCTCAAGCCTCTAGTTGTGAAGACTTTTCCCCTCTAGCTGAGAATGGCCATGGGACCATTTCTCATCTCTTCAGACTTTCAGAGATGTTGTGGCACGTGAAACGACAGTTTGCCCTCGACACCAGTCACACAATCTGTGTGATTGATTTAGCAAGTGAATATGAGAATGAACAGGGATTTGAACTCTTCTGTGGCGTGTGTCTTGTAGAGTGTTGTGCTCTGCTGTCCCAAGGACAGACTTGGCTTTCTTCAGGCCGGAAGTATGTGCTGAACCGTGGCCAGCTTTACTCTGGGGTTACATCGTTGGAGACGCAAAGGGAGCAGTGCCTCCGTGCCCTTTTCTTGTCTGTTGAGCCTGTCTCAGTGGCTGGGAGCCCTCCCTCCTCACTGAGGAAAGCTGTTGCCGAACAGCATGAATTCAAAGGAACATCCAGTGTGTTGAATTTCCTTTTAAAAAAAAAATTTAATATATATAAAAACCATATTATTTACTTTCTATTATAACATTTATGTAACATTATTATAAGGCTGTGCAACTTTTCAGGGATAGCTAACTTTTTTTGAATCATGCTGGCTAGCTTAATTTTGTGCCTTATTCCAGTGAATAGTGTTCTTAATTCGATAAACAAGATTCAAGTACCTTAAAAGTTTTTTCAGCTTTCTGCCTCAGTCCATTGTGTCTCTAAGATAAGGTTTTGAGTAATGAACCAAGAGAATAAATGTTATGCTTTTGCATCTGGCACTCTTCCTATTGGTCATGTTTCTGTATTAGTAGAATTTCTACTAATACAGTAGAGAATATTAGTGGAGAGACAGAGTAGAATTCTGTCTCTTTTCTGTAAAAGCAGTTTCCTCAGGCCTGATAATACCTTCCTTTCTTAATTCAGACTCAGTTTTCTAGAGTCATGGCAGAGTGCTGCTGGGACATGTAGTAGCTGCAGCTTTTGAATCTGTCATCTGGGTTGTTTTTTTGTTTTGGCAAGGGGGGGTGGTTGGTTTTTTCATAGTTTTATATGTGTTGAGTTTTTTGTTTTGGTTTGCTTGTTTTGTTTTGGGGTTGGTTTTTTTTTTTTTTTGATACAAGAGTTATGTGGAGCTGCAATTGTCACCTAATATTAAAATGCTACAGAAGGCTAGGAAATTCCATCAGCAGTTCAGTTGTAGGGGTTTTCATTGTACTATTGAAAAGCTATTGGCTTGTATGTGTTCTTAATAGGGGAGCAGTCTTTCTCAAAAACTCCTTTAATCAGAAACAATATAGGAAAATGTTTTCTTCTCAATTATGTAATACTCTGAAACTTGTAGCATATATAACGAAAGTGTTATTGTGATTTCATTTCAGAAAGTAAATTTTTTTCTTTAGCTCAGTGGTTGGGACCACTTCCAAGCTGACACAGTATCTGTGAGAAGTTGCATATCTGGAGAACACCTACTTCTGCTGACAGGCTTGCATGGCAGTAGCCTTCCCCTTCTGTTTCAGATCACTGCTGTTTTCTTAATTGTCTGATCTTTAAAGTATAGGAGGATTAGCTTTTTTCTATTGAGAGTTCATCAGTGGTGGTGGAAACAAGATATTTTAATAATGGTGGTTGGTTTTTACAGAAATTCATTTTTCCTGCTTGCTTTTTGTTATCCTTTTTATGGTAGAACAGAAGCTAAGTGGGTCTATACATAATCCGTATGAATAGTGTATTACATATATTTCAGATTAATTAGGGTTCCATTTTGTATCTGTTTTATAATGTTGGTAAGTTTTTAGAGGTTGGCAAACTCTCTACTGCCATTTATCTCCAGAGATCTGGGTTTGTTGTAACCAGATGGTTACCAGCTTAAGTGTTTTCTGCTTGTTCTTAGCTCTGCAAAAGCCATATAGCCAAATGAGGAAACTGAACTTGCTCCTGTGAGCAATCATAGTGAACATTTGGTTAGAAGTCAGTTCTGCTAAGTCTAGGCAAATGCAACACAAATGGTAAGCTTGACTGGCTACTACGGGAGTCAGTGTCCAGCTTACAATTGTCTTGCTGCAATGACAGACAAACTACAAAGCCTCTAATCTGATTGTGGTTTCAAGACAATAAAAATCAACAGAAAAAATGTATTCACCTTCTTGTAGCGGATGACTTGGTTCAAAAAGTAGTTAAAGTTTTATAGCCCATTTTGAAAGCAGAATCTTGTTTTGAAGTCCACTGAGTAGGTGCTGGTTGCAGCTCTGTATCTTGGGCATGTTTTGGATTGTATTTTCTGTCTTCTCATAGGTGCTGTGGAAAGGAGAAGACAGAGTGCTTGGCTCAGGGATTTTAGTGAGTTAGCCCAGATCCTGCTTGCCTCAGCTCATTCCACGCAGCGTTCTGTTCCATCTCTGTGGCATAGGCTTAGTCACCACACCTGTTGCAAGTGGCGTTGGTTTACAGAGATCCTTAAACTGCTGCTTGAAACTGAATTACCTCATACAACATGGTTGGCTCACGGTTCATTAAGGGATTGAGCAAAGAAAGGGGACTGAGGCTGAACTTGCTTTGAAATGAGCCCTGTATATATTCAGTGCTCAGGAATGTTGTACGACGGGCATGGTAATGGCCTGTGTCTACAGGCTTGCAAGCACATCTGAAAATTTTGCATGGCACAGTGGCAACCAAGAAGAATATTCATCTGTATATAGATATTTGTCTGCCTTACAGCAATGCTGAGACTTCATTAATATTTGTAGAATGAGTTTAATAGAAGTACAAGCAAAATATTACTAGAAGGGAATGGGTTAGGCTCCTGTAACACATTCACAGATGAGGAACTTCTTTCTGTGTTTTGGCAGGATTTGAATTTATAATTGTGCGGAAGGAGAAAAATGTGCCTTCACAGATGCCCAGATATCTTTGTAAAGAATTACTATCTTAGTTAATTTTTGCTGATGCACAAATTCTATATGTATCTATTTTACAGTGACTTTATGCTGCAGTTGCTGCTTCAGTACATGTGGAATAGAGTCATCTTGCTTATACCAGCCATCATAAGTACATTCAGTTGTTCTTAGTATATCAAAAAGGGGATAATCCTAAATGTCATTGGGAATGTCCCCTGAAAATATTATGCAATTGTCTATATTATGCAAAGGTGGGCTACACTTGTGAGAATTTGAAAAAATGTTTTGCCACAAGTCTTGTAGTTCCTGTTTCTAGGAATTTCTTGGATCAAATGATTTTTTACATTTCCTGTGAGATGAGGGAAGAAGTGAACTTACGGGAAGAGCAGTTTCTATGGAAGGATTCTTCCGGCTTCTTCAGAAGCATCAATGTCTTTTGGAAGACATTGTATATCTCATGGACCTAGATTAAGTAACATTTTATAGAGGTACACACAATTTCTGATTGAGAAAATTTGGGGACTTTTGTTCTGGAGAAAGCTGTGGGCTGCTGAGTCGGGGGAGAGCCTTGTGCTTTTGTCTTCTCCACCCTCCCAAGTGAAAAATCCGAGTTCCAGGGCAGACAATATGCTAGCATGTATTCACAGAATCACAGATCCTCATACTATTGTTTGAGTGACTAAGAGATCTTAAAGATATTTAACACTTCAAGACGGTAAAGGGTATGTATGAAAACAGCCATGGAGTTCACATGAATGTTGTTTTATTTTTTTGATTCATCTTCCTTCTTAACTCTTTCAACATACTCCAGATCTCTTGCTCTTACATACTTTTCTTGAAATTCTCTGTTCTTTTCCATGCTATTTAGTTTTTGGGTGGAGGAAGGTTTATATTTTTTGCTTTGTCTCAGAAGATTCAGTGTATTGTGGGAGGTGAGGCAACACTGGTCTTGGCAGAACACCACAAAACCAAGAGAGTAATTAAATGACGCAAGCCTTTGATTATTTTTCTCTCTCAAGCTTTCTGGCACGACTGGGCATTCTGATTGCAAAAGGAGGATCAGGAGAAGAAACTTTTAAAGATCGCATGCAGACTTAGAAGAACTGTGTTGGAGACTTCCTGCTGCTTTAAAAGTCTTCGCTCTCAAGTCCTGAAGTTGCTTCTTTTTCCCCTGTGAGGATAATGTCTCTTTCATCACCCAAGATAGACTTAACTGAAAGGGAGCTGCCAAGGTTTTATTTCGGTTTTGATTTCTCTGCTTCCTTACTAATTGAATTTTTCCTGTCTTCTGCAGGAGGATTATAAAAGGATTAGAGAAGCTGGTGTTTTGGGGGTGTGGGAGGTAGTTGTTGTTTTTCTCTTCTTGATTCTGGGACCTCCTTGATTTGCCGTTTGTTCCCTGAAGTAACTGCCTATTTGGAAAAGGGAGAAGCAGCATAACGGATGAACTTGTGTGACCATGGATTCATTCCTTTGCAAACTTTGTATGTGGCTGCTTGTAAAAGAGGTTTTTGCATACCTAAGCATCAAATGAAAAATAGCATCCTGTGCTGGATTTAAAGAGGCAAGCTGCTTGTGTCCTGATGGCAGAATGAATTCTATTTAAGCTACAATTTAAAGAAGCTAGGATGTTGTTCCAGTTTTGATTTTTTGGGGGAAGAAAGGAAGTGTCTGATCAAGTCAAATACTCTGTCAGCCTAAACCTGCATATTCTACAACTGAAACTGGAAGATGTCTTGGAAAAGAAATTACTTTTCTGTGGGTCGGGGGAATGTACAGGCCATGTTTACTCCACGAAATACAACCTCAATAGCACCCAGTAAAGGTCTCAGCAATGAACCAGGACAGAACAGTTGCTTCCTTAATAGTGCACTACAGGTAAGAGCACAGAATAAAAATGTTTTTGTCCTCTATTGTAGTATTTTCTTAGGCTCGACTGTGCAGCAAATACAGCCAGGCTTGACTACATAGTTGCTTGTGGGCCTAGATAGATAAAGCCGCATTTGGAAATGCATATTAGTTGAGTTACAGAACAGCTTTTTTTAATTTTCAGATTTTCTTGGTGAAATGAACAGAATTCACATAGTCATCACTTTGTGTACTTAATCTCTTGTTTGTATAAACTTATGTCAACCAAAGTTGAAAATATATGTAGCAAATTTATTTTAAAATAATAAATATTGTATAGTTTGCAGTATGTATTCTCCTTAAAAGTAAATTTCATTTTTTTGTTGAACCAGTCAAGCTCGAGGTTTGATAATACTTACACAAGATCATTTTTATGTAACCTAGTTTTCTTTCTAACTGCTGATTTGTAGCTTAGTTTAGATGATTGATTTAGAAGAAAAACCTTTTCCTGTGTCAAAATTTAGTGCAGTGGTATGGCTGCTATTGTAGGTATTGTCACCATTTAGATGTTTTGTATGTCTGACGTTTGAGATTTAGTCTCTCTGGCTGCAGAGCTTAAAACAGTTTCTCCACATCAGTTTCCCTCCCTTCACATGACTTGTCTGTGTAGCACAGACTGTCACTGTATTTTTTTTTTTTTCCCATGGGCACAATTAGATTCTCAACTAACTTCAGGGCCCAAGATACCCCCCTGTTGCAAGTAATATAAACACCAGTGACTCTCAATAGGCTTAATATGCCATGAAATACAAGACTAGGTGCAAAGGGAACTTATAATAAGAAAAGTGGAGTTTCTAGTGTTGTACTATATTAGTTAGTTCTGTTAAGTTGTAAGGTGTAATCGCTGGCTGCCTCTTAATACTGGGTTACTGAACCTAGGTCATAAGTAAGTAGAGCCTAACGCTGGCTGCACGCCATGCAAGAAGATGAAAACATATAACCTGGCCTTCAGTCTTCTACATAAACCATTTTCTTTTAAAGCTCAAGAGAGATACGATGACAAAAATATTTACAGTCAAAGCTGAATTTAAAATCAAGGAAGTTGGTAATAATGTCATAAAATATGTACTTCTGGAGGTTATCTTAGTTTTTTAGCATTCAGTGTTAGCCCGAGAGGCTCTTGAATGCTTGTTGCTCCTTACTTGTAAGTATTTCTGTAAACATTCAAGATAAACTCCAAAGGCAATTACATTGAAAAATTGGATTAATTCCTAAATGTTTTGGGGTTTTTTTGTCTTTTTGTGAAGTCTGCTGTAGTTCTTCAGGAATGTTGTGTGTAATCAGATGGTTGCAAGGCTTATGTTGCCTTCCAGGCCCTTAAGTGTAGGGAGAGTTTGAGTATAAACATAGCAATGACAATTCTGAAGTTTTGGGAAACTTTACAGATTAAATATGTGATAAACGTGTTTTCAAATACAATTTTAGGTAACATTTGTGTGCTGTAGTTTAGTTAAATTGTTCCAGTTAGAAACGCTCTTTGAAACCAGCACAACTCTCTTCAGAGTGCTGAATTTTGTTCTAGCCAGTTGCTCTGGACAAATTAATCAGAAATAAGAAGTCTGGTTCCTCTGTCGATGCTAATGAAGCATTTAGCCAGTCAGATGTCAGCCTGGACCTTGCTGCTCTGTCCGGAACCTGGCAGGATGCGATTTAGGTCAGGCCTTCTTTCAGTACAAGCTTCTGCCTCCTGAAAGGCCTGGGGCTTATAGGAAAGTCCAGTTACTGTTAGTTGAAGTAGCCAGCACCAACTGTGTTTATATATAAAGAGCTGTCTGTGAAAACACCTCAGAGATCAGTATTGTTTTACAGATACGAATTTAGATAATTGCCCAAGATGCATGGATTTAGTGGTGAAACGTAAGAATAGAACTTAAATAAGTGATATTGTATGATAAAATATATTCATATGATATATTTAAAATACTATAAAAATATAATAAAATAAGTATATAAAAGCCTGCTTGCTTTTATGCACTTGACCATACCTGATCACATACCTGATATTGCCACCATACCTATCCTGAGAGGAAAGTGTAACTGCACACACAGGTTAGGGCTAGAAATCTGCCAGTAATCATGGCATGTAAATACACTTACTAATGATAATATTGGGCATAACAGCTTTTAGTAATTTATCGATTTGACCTACAAGAACATGTTAATGTATATGCTGCTGGTGGTCCATTTTTTTCAGTGTTTGAGCTTTCTGATCAGAACAAGGAGGCTGCCTAGGAGGTGGAAGGATGGGATGGGTTTTGGCCCCAGCAGTTGTTGGGTTGTCCTTGGCAGCTCTGCCCAGCCTCACGGTGTGGCTGCACAATGGCTGTTTCTTAATCTAAAAGCACACGGCAAGAAATTCAGAGGGACGTCCTACTGTAAATTATTATACAGCTGAGGAAGAAAGATGAAAATGTCAGCTTGCGGTTAGACGCAAGACATCCTGTTTTAAAAGTGATGTTCACTGACATTAGTGTGCTTCAGGGATTATTTAACATGTGTGATTTTAATCAGATCTTTATGCAGTGTTTTATGTATTAATGAAATTGGCTGTACCCGTTTTTGTGTTTCAGGTTCTGTGGCACTTGGACATTTTTCGCCGCAGTTTCCGACAAATCACAACACACAAATGTATGGGCGATTCTTGCATCTTCTGTGCTCTTAAGGTAAAATTGGAAATAAATTAAAAACTTTTTTTAAATTGAACACAAATACTCCTGACGTTTGATTAATATGTGTTATCAAACTTGCCTCTGGCAATTCATGAGAGCAAAGGTAAATTTCATAGGTACTGGCCCAAGACAAGGATAGTACTGTTTTTAAAATGCTGAAGCCAATAAATTTTGAAAATACTCTAAGTAAAGTTTGAAATATAAGGGCTCTCATCAGTGGAGTGCAGAACATTGTGAGTTCCATGTTTGAAGAATTAGTTCAGTCAGTAAAAACCCATCAGTTTGCTTTTGTTTCTCTTTTAAAATTTGGCTTTAAATATCATACTATATACAGTTAGTATGCTCTTCGGAAGTTACCTTTCCTTCAGAGCTACTTTATGGAGAGCTACTACATGGAGAAGGCCATTTAGCTTTAAGCCTTACTGTTCAAACCTGTTGATTATGTAAGACTTAAAAGATACTTTCTACTGTAAATATTGATGTCTATGTTAAGTGGTTCAGCTCTTTATGGCTTCTGTTGTAAAAAACCAACAATTCTGTTTGTAGATGCAGATACAGTAACTGACTGTCATAGATGCTGCCTGGACAGTAATGTCTAGATGCTAGTACTGTTATGTACTTGAGTAAATTGTGCAATCCTACATCTCGATTTGTCTCTACCCATTAATTGTTAGTGCTTCTGGTTTGTTGGGTTTTTTTGCCTTTCTTTGTAAGTTTTGCTACTTCAAACCCAGGGCTCCCTCTAACCTTGTGGGAGAAATGGATGTGATGCAAACAGGATGAAAATACTAGCTTTAATCTTCCTGAGCAGTGTTTGTATTTTTTTTTTTTCCTGAAATTGAGACTCTTTGATTACAAATGGGTTATAAGATCCAACTAAATTCATTATGGCAGAATTTGTGTCATGAATTCTGTGTGCAGTAATGAAAAGAACAGACAGCATGTCTTACAAATATGGCAAAATATTGCAAGGTTTAAATTAATAACATCTGAAGTTCACAGGCAATATTTGTAGTATGATAGTTGTCTTAGTATTGTTAAAAAATTAATTATCTTGTGAGCTTTTTGGACTGTCATTGAGGGCTTTTACCTTGCAAAAGAAATTAAAAAGGAGACTATTAAGGCATGAAAGAAGATAAATCATTTCCATCTGAAGGGAAATTTGTCTGAAGATGTATCTGTGGAAGTGATGAGACAGGATGATATTTACAGCAATATCATCAGAACGGGATGTAACAGTGGTTTAGGAGCAAGATAGCACATCCAAAGTGGGAGATACAGCTATCAGGACAAAGAAAAGATGGAGTATTAAATATATCCCCTTCCTTATAGGGAAGTGGCAAGACCTGGGTATGATCTGAGTTCTTCAAGTTCAGTGGGATAAATAATCTGAAACTAATTCTTGGATCATGCCTTCAAGTATTGCCAAGTGATTGCTGGCATTCTTTGGTTGCTGAGATGAGGACAGAAAGAAAAGGATTTAGGAAATTATCATGAATGTAAGCTTTTGCTGTTCTGGGGTTTAACCTAACAGCAAGATCTGCAAGGACATACTAGGAGATCAGACAAGCTCTGCCATTTGAATGAAAGTAGACTGGATTCTGAGGCACAGTTGAGAGGTTTTATTATAAAGATAATGGTTAAAAGTCTTTTTCTGAATGACAGTACTGAAAAAAAGGAGGGGAACTCCCTCTCTGCCCCCTGAATGTTATAGGAAAAAGGAGAGGATGAGCCTTTGTGGAACTGGTATTGAAAGATGTGGTGTGGATCATGATGCATCTGGATTAGCAGTAACAGTTGAGGGGGGAAAACACTACAGTAAGACTGGAAGATGACAGTATATCTGGAATAGATGTATTAAAAGCAGACATTAGGTCAAAAAGTGTTTAGTTTTGTTGATAAAATCCTTGCTTTTGATGTCTTGCTGAAGTGTGCAGGATGCAATTATAAACTTGGAAGTGACAGGTAGAGTGGCAGAATTCACAAATTGTATGCCTGCAGCTGTATACTTATTTTTTAAATTAAGAAGCCTTTGGAAAAAAAAATAGTGCTTTCTTTTTTTGCTCCCAGATATTTGCAAGGATTTTTTGGGTTGTTTTCCACCTGAAATTCTTACCAATTCCACAATAAGCCAGGAGGTGTTGCAACCCGTAGTTTCCAACAAATCAATAATATTGCATGTAAACTTCTAGTACTTTTTGCACACTTTAGAAAACTTGCATCTGGTTGTGTGCAGAATTCCTACAGCTCATGAAACTCAATGTACAGTGAGAGAAACTCTGAAAAAATGCATAAACAAGTAAAGAATTATCTGGACAAGTATTTCTGAATATGGGCAGTAGCCAGTACTTGACAAAGTAAATAGATTAATTCCACCTGGCTATAATCCAAAACCAAAATGTTAGTGTTTTCTCCATCTGCAGTCTGTTCTTCATGAGAAATTTCAGTATGTTCTACACAAGCCTATTCCAGAATCTTCAGAAATTTTGCAGACATCTATTGTAAAACAGAAAAAAATACGTAAATATTTGTTTGCTAGAAGTTACAGAACTGTTATACTACCAGTTTAAAGCAAAACTCAATTTTATGTTTTTTCTGGGTACTTTACGACAAGTTTCCACCTTTATTAACTTGTGTAAGATGTTGATGTCTGTTCTTAAATATCTGAAAAATTTCCCACGTTTTTATCTTGTTGTGCCTAGGTTGTCCTGCTTGCATGCAACTGAAAAGGTCGGGATACTAAATGATAAAGGTCTATCCAAGGGATAGCCCC
>VYZX01015196.1:445-13191 GCA_013401335.1 Brachypteracias leptosomus
TTTGTTAGCTTGTATCTAGTTTTGGAAGAATGTACCATATATTTCCATCCAACAAATCACAATAAAATGATTAAGTATATCATACCTAGCAATTAACATGGGACTTTGATCTTCTCCAGGACGTACTCAGGAACTGCCATGGCAGAAAGATAATACATAGTTGCCNACAAAATATTGCAAATTCAGCCTTGCGCTTTCACCTCAGTTTATCAGGAAGTGTACAAAAAACTCCACTCATCCCTAGGAAAAAAATAGTCTGCGAGACCTGAGATGAGTCCCATGCTGCAACCGTTTCCACGCAAAAACCGTCCATGTGGTAAGAACTAGACCATGCTTTGACCAGTTATGAGTAGCAGCTATTATATCAACATGGAACAAAGGCATTGATTTTTACAGGAGAGATCGATTGTTTTATTAGTTAGATTAATTTTAAATCCATCATAACTAGCACACAGAGAAATCTCCTGTTAAAACATGCCCAACTTGGATTTTATGAAGTGAAAAAAAATCCATCCAACATTGTTGGCTCTTTGTCTAAATTATTCCTTTTTAAATAACACCTTTGTTTGTTTACTCTTGAATGGACAGACCAGTCAACTGGAAAACCAAGTAAATGCTGTTTGAACGTTTGCAGGCCTCATTTGTTATAACTAACTGAACTGACATTTGCTATGCTTACAATCTGTGTTTCCTACACATTGAGAACAATTTCAAAAACTGGAACTATAAGGCTAGTTTATAAATGTCACATAATTCCCAAAGCATTCATTGGAGAATACACATGCTTTCAAAAGCTGTCCTTCACCTATGAACTTTTGGATAAAGGGTCTAGTCAAATGCCTGGTTTTAAATCTGTTTATCCCTGTAATGAGTTAAAGGGCAAGTATTATAGGATATATCAGTTATTTGCACAGTGCAATCAATGAGATATAGCTGTTTAATGCCCTAAGGTCCATTTATTTCATAGGCATTCAAGCAAAACCAAACCCTTAACTGCTCTTGTCCTTAAAATTTTTTCTCTACCTCTCTGGATAGAAGATAGAGGTAAGATACAGAAATCTCAGCTAAATAACTTCAAACTAGATAATTCCTAACATTCATTTATAAGTATTAGTTAGTGCTCAGTGCTTTTATTCTATTGGTTGGCATTATGTTTATGTTAGTATATTAACTGAGTTAAAGTTGTTAAAGATTAACATTGAAAATGTTTTGGAAAACAAGCCTGACTTCATCAATGTCATGGAAGGATAGTTAATCCTAAAACATCTCCATTAATTAGTTTACAAACCTTCTGAACCAAAACCTAAAAGCAACTCAAGTTAATTGCTCCTATTACTCCATGAACAGGAACCAGGTGCCCTTTCACATATTAAATATTCATATATTTGTTTCAGTTTCTGCTCAAGGTTTAATACTCCTTTGTCAGTTTTAAAAACTAACAAAATCTTCTACCTGTCTAAAGCAGAAGGTTTAAATGACATTCATACTCAGCTTTACAAAATTCCCAATAAACAGAAAATATCTTAACATAATCATCATAATAAACAGACATGGTCTTCTTCATGGTATGTGTGTTTGAAAGGGGAAATTATTTCCAGGATTAGAAACAAAATTTCATAACCCTTAATCTTCATCAGTTTTATGAAGAGATAATGGATAGAGGAATTCCCTGTGACTTTAGCTGTGTAATCTTTTCATGCAGGTAAATTCCAGCATGTCTGAACCAGAAACAAAGCACATGTTAGTCAATGAAAAAGACAAAAGATAAATGAGAGACAAAAACAAATAGAAGTGGCAATGACATGAAAATAAGTTTTCCATGGTTTTGCTGTCCCTTATGAATAGCACTTCAATATGCTTAAAAAGCAACACTTTGCCTTTTGTGAAATAGGCTTGGAGGCCAATTCTTAAGTGGAATAAGTGTTATAGCTGCCAAACAACACTATCTGGTACTTTATTTGCTATTATCATTGTAAGATATCATGCCTGACATGACAATGTGATACAAATGGCATGTCACATAAGTCTGATGTTTGGTAGCAAATACAAAAGCAGGTAACAATAAAGGCAGGGATAAGCTGGGGATGTGCTAACATTGTTGCTTGGTGGTACGTATCAGCACTAGGGTTTGTATTTCTACACAAATTTCCATAGTCAGAAAAATGAGAATCCTAACCATTGAGCCAATTTTGCAGTCCTCTTTCCATTTCTAGAAGAGTCATCACAAATATGCAGAGAGAGTTAATGATTATGGAATTCCCTTGAACAATTTCACAGGAGCAGACAAGTGCTGCAGGAAAACAGGATGTGGAAATTAGATCAGAAACACTAAAATGTAAAAAACCAAAAAAAATAATTTTAGAAGCTATACAAAACTGGTTGCTGCAAGGAGTTCTGATGAATGATTAGCTATTGTTTCAAAATAGCCAAGCACCATATTAAAGTTCAAGCATTTTCAAGCTGAAAAGTAAAATAATTTTTAGAAAACCCCAAACTTCTCTTCTGACTCCTATAGAAACTTGCTGGTGTTGAAACATAAGTAGACAGACAATGCTACTTTCTTTCTCTGCCATGAAAGTCTGACTGCAAAAGCTTTGTGGCTGAAGGGATACATGAAGTTTCTAAAGGCTCAAGTCTATGTCTGTCAGTCAGACTGTAAAAGGAGAGAAGTTCACATTATTCAGAAAGTGATTTAGCTTGTCAGAACTCTTTGTCTCTGATTCACATCTAAACAGCGCTGTGAAATATATCCTCAGTTTGTGCTACAAAAAACAAAGATTTACTCCAGCCACCTTTAAATAAGGGAACCCTCTGGGAACATAAGACAACTGGAAAAATATCACTCAAAATATCCCATTAGTTATTTTAGAGAATTAATGTTCAGGAGTTAAACCACAGGGAGGTGCAGAACCAGTGTAAGTGGAAAGGCTGAACAATCACAACTTAATCACGGCAGAAATCAATCTACACACAGCTGGCATAGCACGGGGCAGCTGTGGGTGGAAACAGGAAAGGAGAGTTGCTGACATTTCTCAGTCCTCCTAATGAATTTGCTTGATATATTAGAAATTATAGACAAAATTCAGCAAAATAGACTCAAAGTGGTATCAACAGGGCAAACATAGTATTTGACTCTAAATATTTGTGATTTGGATATTCCCAATAAATCAGAGTTCCTCCAGGTCATCCCTAGGACCACAACAGTCCAAGCTTTCTGGTGCATGCTCCAGGACAGCTGCAGAAGTCAGGCTTTCAGGTTCACTGTCTCAAAGCTGGCAGTTGTATGGACTGAGCCTCCTAAACATCAAGAGAAACCTAAGCAATTCCATACTCCTTGCTCCTCAGTACAGCCTTGAAGTAGGCAGCCCAGAGTCTTAACACAATTTAAGCACACTACCCAGAGCTGAAGAGATCATAGTTCCCAGAAGTTTCCAGGACAGGTCTTCCAGCCACAGAATACTGAGAAGAATAATCAGCTGCCAACTAATCATACTCATAGCATCTTCCAATATATGTGTTTCTTGTATATTTTATTCCCAAGATATTGTGCTTTGACCTGTAAAAAGTTGAGGTAAATATGATCTGCAGGGAAAAACTGGAGAACCATCCAGAGTCTTAAGGGATCAGGCTTAGACAGAAGAGAAATACTTTTCCATTTTTCACCTGTTAACATATTCACCAGCAGTAGTGAACACTCAAGAAGTCAGACCCTTTTTCCCCTACATCATACTCAGGTTTATTCCATTTAAGATATCATATAAAACTATTAATTTCAAAATATAAAAACAAAGTCTTCTACAGAAGAAGAAAGAAACTTGTTCCAGCTCTAGTAACTCCTGCCTTTGGTATATTCTTTACACTTCCTGGATTTTTTTTTAAATTATATATTTATACTTGTAAGTATACAGGAAGCAGATTATATGTTAATGTAACGCACTAATGGCTGCTTGAAAATGTTAATTATTAATCATAAGGAAATTTAAGAAGTTAAACTTCAGAGTGCATGCAAACCAGAATATAAAAAGCATGTGTGATGCAATGCATCCAGAAGGAGAGATGCTGGTCTTTTCCTTTATTAGAGCCCAGCACAGATGATGAAGCTGTAATTGATAGGGCTGTCATTGTGGTTCATCTGAAGGGCCTCTGTGTTCTTACAGGTTAAGCAGGTTTTTTTTACTAAAACAGACATCATTGGGTTTTTTTTCTGTATTTTCCTGCAGGGATAACAATCCTGTCACTATGAATCCAGACAACCAGAAACAGAAAACAGTTTCTAACTATATCAGTTCTGCATTTCTTTATTAGGAATGATCTAATGTGGCAGGCCAACAGCAGTAGGCAAAGGAGTATAGAATTTTAAGGGGAAATATTAAGTTTCTCACACATAACCTACTGTTGAGTCCTCTTACCTACCTCCTAAATGCTCTTTTCAAGGAAATAATGGGGTACCTTGCTGGTGATGGGAAACATCACAGATCGCATTCCCTTCATCTTCCTCCTGGGTGCCCCTTGATAGTTGGTGTTCAGATGCACAACTCTTCTTTGGCTGGACATATTACAACAACCAACTGACAGCCGTGTCCATGAAGTGCAGTTGATTTACACTGTTCTCATAGCATTAAATTCAAGTTCAACCCTCACTGAAGTGTTAGAAAACACTACAATACATGGGTGATATGCCTGCCTATGCCATCTCCTATGTCAGTGTAACTCCACAATTCATATTGCATGATGATCTTGTACAAAACAGAATACTGACTGCAATAACAAGAGATCCTATTTCTAGATTTGTTCGCATTAGTATAAAATGGATGTGACTCAACTGAAATCAAAGGAGTTAAAATCAGTTAACAACTGAGCAGAGTTTATCAGAATTTACCTTCTGCACAACTGAGCTAACAGAACAGTTACCCAAGGCCCTCTGATTTTTTAAAGCCAAAAGGCGTGATTTCTTTTCTCAGAGACAAACTAGATTCAATTTCCTGACAACTGGAGTGTTTCTCTAAGTAAAGCTGCATGAAGTTGAATGACACCAGCTTGATTTATCAAACCAGTAGGAAGTTGCTGCTTTTATTGTGGGACTCTGGATACCCACCACTGAACAACTCAACATGAGTTCCTTTCTCCCTTCCTGAAAGTGGCCTGAAGACCAAGCAACATGCAAAGAATCACTACTTTCATCAGTAATTTGTGTAAAGGTCATTTGTAATAAAAATGGTTTCCATGTCTTTACACTTTAATAATCTCCTAAGTTCTTCCTTAACATAGACTTTAAATGGACAGAAACTTTCACCTGCATTACATGAAATCAAATGTTTAGCAACATTGATTTTAAAATAATCAGCGAGACAAGCAGAGTAAAAGCAGTATGAACTATGCTTATGTAAGAATTTTTCTGAACAGCAGAGCATACAAGTATACTGATCTAGACAAAGTCCTCCTAAGAAAGCATCTAAGAGAAGACATTCACAAGGTACTTCAATGCTGCTGAATTGCTCCAGCTTGTTTTAAGGGGTAGGCTTACTATAAAAAGACAGACAACCCTAAATTCAAGTCATATCTCACTATTATTCCCTTATTGCCAACGTCAGATGTTCTCTCCAGGATGTCAAAGCAGTCCAATTTTTAATAGAAAAATTCAAGGTGCCTTTAAACAGTAACATAATTTTAATTATTTTAAGGCAATATGAAAATAAAAGTATTTGAAATGTAGCAGTGCCTTTGCAAATCCTTTATGTCTTTTCTTAAAAGCTTGCAATCTTACTACAGTGGTAGAGTAGATGCTGGGTAACAAAGTGCATTGCAGTTTCAAACTATCATAGTTTACCTCCCATGCATTACCTTCACATAATGCAAGTAAATGGTCATTTTTTTAAATTGCCAGGATTAAAATCGAACAAAAATATAGCCTGTCCAGAGTGCCACTTTATGCTTTAAACACCTTTCAGTACAGTCATCTCCCGATGCAGCCTACACCTTGTCCAATTATTACCTTACAAAAAGTGAGTATGAGCACTCAGAAATGTGCAATAAGAGGTCTTGGGGTAGGTTGCTTGGGTCACCTTACTTCTCTGAGCACATCTCAGTAAAGTACCAGTACAGCCACACATCCTTCACATTCAACAAATGGCTCTAAAATGACAGTATGTAGCACTTAAGTATGTCTATTTTCTGGCTTCTGCTGCTGCAATGTTACTTTCTAAATAGAGAGGGTCATATTGAGGCAATAGTATACACAAAAACTCAGTAGAGGCAGAAACTGTTACCTGGTCACAAAAGTAGGAAGGATGGCACTATATACTGGTCTGGAACACAGGGTATACCTGAGCTTCATGATAGGATTCCTGTCAATTGGTTTCAGTCCTTTTCCCACACCTGGGCCTGGCCCTCTGCTAACCCACACTGCCTGTCTCCTTGTTTACTTCTGGGCTGCCATCCAAAGCAAACTGGTGAGCTTTTCCCAAGAAGAAACTACAGCACAGAATAGCTCACTTCAGGGTTAGTTCTAGATACAAAGTACAAAGCTAGGACATGAACAGACTGCATCTGGTTTATCTCCCCTCCACCAGCATCAATCCTCTAAGAGTACTCAGCAGGCAGTGCTGCCACCCTACAAGACTCTACAGGCCACCTTAGCATACCCAAGCATAAGCAGCTTAAGCTCCCTGTATCATGGGATGAAAAAGCATTCTAGCCTGCTGCAGCCTTTCAGTATTTGAACTCTTGACAGAAGAACACCAAGAAATGACAACAATACAAAAGGCCAGATGAACCCTGTGCTGCTAATTCTCTAATTCCTCCAGCCCACACCAAACTCAGCAACATTTCCTCAGCATACCTTCACTTTTTAGTCTTAATTTCCACATTCAGAAATCTTTTAGTCTTCATTTGTTCATCTTTTATTCTTCATCTGCTACAGGAACTCTCCTCCTCAAGAACTTTCTTCAAACTGATGAGCTTCTTGTTTCTTCTGTTGCTGCTCCTTGTTGTTGCTTCTCTCCAAGTGGTCAGTTCCTGGTTAATATATCTCTAGCCCCGCCCACCACCCCAACCATGATAACCTGGGGAAAGGCAGGGCCTTACACAGGTGGGCCAGGTTCTATCTCTGGGGCCTGAAACCACTGGGGGAGCAAAACATTCTGCTGGGTTGTGACTCATTCATAGGTCAATTCCAACTTGGGACCCACAGCCCAGGCCCCAGCACTTCAATGTCCCATCAGACTCAGTGAGGATACCAGCCAAGTGTGGTACAGTTTAGCTGTCTAAGTTCATTTTACAGACCTTAGGCAGTGTGAGCATGAGCCATGTGTGAATTGTGTGAACTGTGTGAACTGGGCCATGACCAAGGCTTGCTTCCTTGGGAAGAGCAATACAGCATGTCCCATATCACTCAACCTCTGAGCTTTCACTCCTCGTTTGTAAAAAAGATAATAATTCTTCTTCTGCCTTTGAATAGCCATAATGCCGCTGACAGCTCACAAGTCTACGGCAATACTATATGTGAACCACTGCCTTTTTCTATCTCCATCTTCATCTTCAAAATACAGCCCTGAGCAAAGCTGGACTCAAATCTAAGAGTGGCATTTTTGAGACAGATGCTGTATCTTACTCTATCACTATACTCAGTGCAAGTGCAATGTCAGTACGGGAAGTAGCAGTGAGTGGTGATGGGTGAAAGTTTAGTTTCAGCCCTCCTCTTGCTCTACTTTCTTTGATTCTATCAGTATTCACCATCCACACAATCCATATAACAGGTGGCACAAGTAAATTTTCCTGCTTCCAGAACAAGTTTCAATGTCCTGACACATGTCTTTCAGCATATCTTCCTGAGATGATTCAAGGAGTCACCATTTTTGGCTACCATTTCCAAGCTCATGACCATTACTGTTCCCAGTACAGACAAGCTCATGACATTACTGTTCCCAGTGCAGGTCCAAGTGGAGACCAGTGATGAGTGGTGTCCCGCAGGGATGGTCCTGGGACCAGTGTTGCTTAACATCTTTGTCGGCAACATGGGCAGTGGGATAGAGTGCACCCTCAGCAAGCTTGCTGATGACACCAAACTGTGGAGTGGTTGACATGCTGGAGGGAAGAGATGCCATCCAGAGGGACCTTGACAAGCTTGAGAGGTGGGCCCATGCCAACCTCATGAAGTTCAACAAGTCCAAGTGTAAGGTCCTGCACCTGGGTCAAGGCAATCCCAAGCACAAATATAGGCTGGGCAGAGAGCAGATTGGGAGGAGCCCTAAGAAGAAGGACTTGGATGTGTTAGATGATGAGAGGCTCAGCATGAGCTGGCAGAGTGCACTTGCAGCCCAAAAAGTGAACTCTGTCCTGGGCTGCATCAAAAGGAGCGTGACAAGCAGGTCAAGAAAGGTGATTCTCTCTTTCTACTCTGCTCTGGCGAGGCCCCACCTGGAGTACTGTGTCCAGTTCTGGAACCCACAGTACAAAAAGGGCATGGATCTGCTGAAGTGGGTCCAGAGGAGGGCCATGAAGATGATTAGAGGGCTGGAGAACCCCTGCTATGAGGACAGGCTGAGGGAGATGGGGTTATTCAGCTCGGAGAAGAGAAGGCTCCAGGGTGACCTAACAGCAGCCTTCCAATACATGAAAGGGGCCTACAGGAAAGCTGGAGAACGGCTTTTTACAAGAGTCTGTAGTGATAGGACAAGGGGCAATGGCCTGAAACTGCAAGAGGATAGATTTAGATTAGATAAAAGGAAGAAATTCTTCACCATGAGAGTGGTAAGGCACTGGAACAGGTTGCCCAGGGAGGTTGTGGATGCCCCATCCCTGGAAGTGTTCAAGATCAGGTTGGATAGGGCTTTGAGCAACCTGGCCTAGTAGGAGAGAGGTGTCTCTGCCCACAGCAGGGGGGCTGGAGCTAGATGATCTTCAAGGTCCCTTCCAAACTTAACAATTCTATGATTCTGTGATAACAGAAAGGACTATGCATCAGAATCTCTACTTTCCATGACCATAAAATTTGTTTTGCACAGGGGACTTAAGGCACAAGCACATACATAATTCCCATACTGCTTTTCCTGCTACAAGTTCCTGTTCCATCAGAATGTGAGGTGGAGAAGGGAGAAGAATCTGTCCCAGGAAGACTTACCAGTATGGGCCCAACTGGGTCTAAAATCTTCCATGCTATGAATTTTGTAAACTATGCTGCCCATGTTCTCCCTCTCACTCTACCTCTAAACATAAAAAAAGTGCCTGTTCCTTGTACTCATAAGTGTAAAGTTTAATTAGATCAAGCTAGGTGATTCATCTCATCAAATGTTTCTTGTGTAACAAATATACTGCTCTCAGGGTTCACAGTGCCATCATCACAAGTGGTATAAAGACTCTCTTCCACCCAGTTAAAGATGTTGTTATTCTATTGTGTAAATACTCTGAAAACACATGATGTCTGGGTTAAGAGAGTTGTGACGCATCTACATTTGCAGGCTTGGAATACAAATCCTCTTTTGTCTTTTACCATTGTTCTTTGAGCTGAATTCTAACATATATTGCAGCTGTTTTCTTGTCAAATTACTGCATTGTGTGATAAACTCGTGAATTGGCACTTTAGTATCTGAGTAACTGTGAAAGAAAACTGAATTAAATTAGAAGAGGAAGTGCTAAGTAAATATGGCCAGTGGCTGAGACTACTTTGATGGCAAAATCTCAGCCCCACATCTTCCATTAGCTAAGCAGGAAGCAGCTGTTTATTCCTGAAGTGCAATTTCAAAAGCACAAATAAACCCACAAGCTGGACCTTAACTTAGGCCACTTTAAGACAACAATTTATTCTCAATAAAACACCTCAAGAGGATGAGAATTGATGAAAGAAGCTGACTGAGGTCAGAAAGTCTGCGTGAAAGAGGAAAGAAAAGGCTGGTAGTCCAGTAGAGGAAGGGTAGAGATCCATCTAAGCCTGAAAAGGTGAGTATTCTTTCAATAAAAAATCTTATTTACAGTGGCTGTTTAAAAAAAGATTAAACAAAACTTGTTTGCAGGCCCATACTTAGATATTGATCAGATTCTTTACCAGAAACATGAAATCTGGAGCAGAAGCACAGAACAGCAAGCTGTGAGGACTGATTCTTAAGAAAAAAATAAACAGCAAGCTAACAGAAATCCTAGGGACAAAATACATTTTAAAGTGTCCCCTCTCTAAGCTCAGACTGTTCAGTTGCTTTGTTTAGATTAAACCTGCTTGGGAAGATCCAGTCCTGTATCAACTACATAGAATCACAGAATCATAGAATGGCTTAGGTTGGAAGGGACTCTGGAGAACATCTAGTCCAACCTCCCTGTCATAGGCAGGGATGTCTCTCAGTCAGACCAGTCCAATACTCAAGGCTAATTTCAAATGGTCACAGTACACAAAACCCTAATTTTTTAGCCTAAGTATTTGAGGAAACCCTGAATTTTTTATGTCTTCATATATAACAAAAGAGTTGTACTGGATGTTATAGACACTTCATATACTTTAGAGCTGTCTCAGAATGTATTTGCTTATTCAGGCCTCAGGTACCTTTTTGAAGTCTGTCCTTTGAAAATGAGAGGAATTTGCCTTTATTCTATTTTGATATATTTGGGTTCTATTCTAAAATGAAAACCTCATCCAAGAAAAACCTGTATAGAAAGGACTGCCTTGACTACAGCCTGCTCAGCAAGCATCAACAGCATCTGATCTGCAAAATAAGAAGGCCTGACAGTAGGGAATAGAAGTGCAATTTTCATTCTTGGCCTGTGTTATTTCCCCCATGAATGAACATTTATAAGTTTGCAATTACTGAATATAATATCTAAATCAAGTACACTTACTTGCAGCTGTGACACTAATCCCATTTATATCTTTTGGAGCATTTATATTTAGTGAATAAAAACTGTGATCAAAGTGTTTTGAGACAATAAAAATGTGCTATTGATAAGGTATTGTGCTAAAAACATACTCTTCAGTGTTATCACTTAAGTATATAACTTAATATGACAATATGAAAGACACAGGCAATCCTTCAAGTTTTCTACTGAGTCCTGTCCAAATGAGAAAAAGACTAGACCATTGCATCATGAATTTTCCATTGTCTCCATTTTTATTCACTACTCTCTTTTCATCTCTAACTACTTGTTCAACTATGTTCGTTCAATTACTGAAATCCAGGTGGTTGAAATGTATCCAGTTGGGCTTTATCATCTTTTGAACTTCTCTTTTAAAGAGGTCTTTAATGACTTTAACTGTCGTTCTTGCAAGTTTCTTTCACTCAGACTAGATAATATAAGGTTACCTTTGTGAAACCTATCTACAAACTTGACTCAAGTTCAATTGTATGCAAACTTCCAGGAGGAAGAACGCATTGCTTACACAGTGAGAACACTCAGCGTTCATTTGCTACCATCTAATAGCATTTTATATTAAATGTTTTAAAAACAGAACCAGATGTTTACAGAAATTCTCTCTGATTGCTGTCCAAGTGAAACTGTCTTCCTCCCTTTCTCCAAACTCCCTTTATCATTAAATAATGCATTGGAATGGAAATATAGAGCATACAATGATTGGCAGAATTAAACAAGGGGCAGATGGAAAGAAAACCGAATATGTTGGGGTTCTGTGGTGCTTTTTTGTTATCCAGTCTCTCTTAAACACATTCTATAGTATGTAGTTTGATCCTGAAAGTACATGTTTACTCATCACAGTTTCTTTAAGAATCATTTAAGCACAGTTTCTTTACTTTTGTTTATATTCCGCAGTGACAAGTTTTCTGGTTTTGCTTGTGGGACTGCTACAGACAAGCACAGAAGAGGAGGAGAAATCACTCTTACACATTCTCACGATGCTCATTTCTGTGGAAATCAAAGGCTCCACTAGGACAAGTCTCGTAATTCCAGAGAACCAGTGCTGTTGTGGAGATGTGCTTTGTGGCAGATGATCCTGGGGAAAAAATGAGTTCAGGTGTCTATATCATCTAAAGTGCACATGGCATTGGAGCACACAGTAGGTTCAGAACACATTGTTTTCATCATCAGTGAAATTACCAAAACCATGGTAAATTGCAGAGATCTAGCTCATGATTCACAAATAAATGTATTACTTTAGCCAGCAACTGAACCAAAGGGAAAGTAGCATTGTCTCTTTAGCTGCATATTCAAACAAGGTTCCTCATGCCATTAGACGTCATTGGAGTTGGCTATGACATCAGCAAAATTCTCCAAATATGCACCAATTTGAATTTTTAAAAAAGCAAAAAGAAGGGAGTTAATTTTCTTGGAACAAACTTCAAACTTCTCCTTTTTTTCCCCTTTCTGAGTGAAATCTCAACTGGATTCAATCTAAACTCCATAAAGAGTGTTAACCCCTGACTTCCTGTTGAAATAATGTGATTTGCTTATGTAAATGTCCATGACCTCTAGTTTTTTAACATTCAACTAGAAATATTCTGTAGAAAAACCTTAATTATGGACCTGATTTGGCTCAATAAATTCTGCCTATGTTTGCATCAAGTGCTTAGTTGTGGCTGCCTTTAAAGTACTGAGGAAGTGAGCATGCCATTTCATCCAACGCTTAGTGTCACTTCAAAGCCCAACAGCATTGTAGAGTGTTTGAAACAAGACATCTATTCCATGCGCTCTGTCTCACATACATATGTGTGTGTGTGTGTGTGCAGGTGCACAAAGAATATATACATTCTCTGTTCAGCTGTTTTGATCATAATATTTTAACATGAGTGCAGACTATAACCCACAGGTCTTTA